>APFE031058920.1:0-26635 GCA_000404065.3 Pinus taeda
ACAACCCAATACTGAATCACTGAAACCCTGTCATCAAGAACACAGAACCCAAACCAGAGCCCAGAACTCTGCAATCAACCACCAGAATCAACAGCAACCTGAAATATCAAATCTTATTATGCATACGCTACTTCACTGTACCAAAACCGCGTGTATACGCGCTTTCTCCAAAGGCAACCCGCGTGTAGATCTAGAAATAATTACTTATGCCTTCGCTATCAGATCCGACCCTTGCCAAGCGTCCCGAACAGATAACTAGTAAATACCAGATCTTCTCACTTCATCAGACACCCATTTTTTTTTTTCCATTTCTTTGCCTAATGATCTTCTCCTTATATAGCCTTTGGCCTTGCTCAATACCATGGTCCAAAACCATAACAAACTAATACCATCAACTCAAAACTGGGGATCAACACGTCCATCGAGACACCATGGTCCAAAACCATAGGCACAACTTCCAAGGAATAACCGCCACGGACCAAAGATAAGTTTTCCACATACACACGCTTTTACTGAAGCCAACCTGCGTGTACACGAGACTTGGTATATAGCGAACCTGTGTGTATCTCTTTCTATCCTGCTGTATTAAGATCTGTCCTCTGATTAAGTTTCCATCACCTGTACCTGTCTCTGAGTGAGTTGCCATCAAGGACAACACTTGTATCATAATGCCAACACTGGTCACCTTCAATGTCCTTAGCTTTCCCATTAGCTAGGCGATTAACCCTAAACTCAATGTCTTCTAAAGAGAAAACTTCTTTCGTTGTGAGCAAGGTTTCTAAGTTATCCATGACATTTGGAGATTCATAAAGCTTTTTAAGATAGGAATTCCAATTGTGAAGAGAAATTTTATTATTCTTTAGTTTTCCTAGTCAGAAGCTGCCTCCAAAATTTCTTAGGAGCTACCTTAGAGAGGTGTAAGAGATTCTCTTGCCTTTGATGAATGTACTGCCTCTTTTTCCTTTTAGTTAGGGCTTTGTATATTTTTATCTTGTCCATTTTAAGAGATTCATCAACAACCTCCTTAATTGCTCCCCTCGCACTTGTACAATCTTTGTCATACCATGGGTTGGTTTTGCTATTTCTTTTATTATTTGAAACTTCAATTGAGAACTTGTTAATAGAATTTAAGAGGGTTGTAGTAAAATTATGATAGAGGTCTTCTATGTTGTCTATACTAGATAAAGGAAGCAAATTAGTTTTTAATTCATTTAGAAAGAGATTGTTTTTATTTCTACCAAATATTAAGTTCTTTTGACTATAAAGATTATTTTATGTGGGATCTCTATGCATGACAAAATTGAGAGTTATAAGTAAAGGCCTATGATTAGAGTCAGACTTGTGGTCATTTAAGATGTCAAAATTTATTATTTCGTTGTATAACGGGAGATCAGAAATAACATAGTCTACCACGCTGCTACCAAGTCCATAGATGCAGGTCATCTTGCTGGAATTGGGCCACTTCTTTAGACCATTGCAAATTATGAGATCCTGGGCACTACAAAGCTTAACTAGCTCCGACCCAAACAAATTTTCCCCAAGGCCTTCAGAGCTCCTCTTGTACCTACTAGCCAGAGTAGGGTCTTCATTTAACCAAAGAGGATTAGGGTTGGAATGATTGCTTAGAATAATAGCTTGGATTATACATAAAACCAAATAATCCAACTATCCATATACACCTACCCAGAGTGTGTAGATTATATATATATGTGTGTGTGTGTGTGTGAGAGAGATTGTTTCTTAATTCCATATGTTAAGCTACCTTAATGATTTATTTATATTAACATATATACACTTTAATATATATGTTATTTTTTATATATATTTATGTGTTTTATTTTTTAATATATATATTGATTTTTATAATTAAATGTATTAAAATATGTTTTTAATATAATAATAAGTAAATATGGATATATATATATATATATATATATATATATATATATATATATATATATATATATATATATATATATAAATATTTTTTTTTTAATTAATCAAGATAAAAAGGTTAAATAAAAAGAAATAAAAATAAAAACAAAAAATTACTAATTATAGAAGTGGAAGTTACTAAACAACCCATAATAAGACCTCAACCAAAAAAAAAAATGAATTCTCAATTTTAAACTATGGTTAAACTATAGAAATTTTTTGTCAAAGACAAACTAATACATAGTCAAAAGCCAAGCTGAATGTGTGCAATAAATAAATGTAGCCACAAAAATAAAACAACTAATAAAATATTATATTGTTGAATGCCATCACAAAAAATTAAAAAAAATAATTAACTAATATTGTTTATATTAAAATACATATATCTATATGTGTGTGTTTTATACACACACACATATATATAATTGTGTATAATTAAATTTATTAAAATATGTTTTTAAAATAATAATAAGTCACTTTAAATTGAAAATATTGTGAAAAACTATAATTTATGAAAATAGAAATAATAGAAAAAGAAAAAAAATAAAATCAAAAAGTTACATAAAAAGGAAAAAAACAAAAAACAAAAAATCAGTGATTAACAGAAATGGAAGTTATTAAACAAATCATAATGAAACATCAATCAATCACCTTACAAATAAAAAAATTTCAATAATAATAAAAAATACTAAAAATTGAATTACTAAGGTTAAAATATGGATAAAAGTCATAATTTTTTGGTTAAAAAAAAAAATTAATACCCATCAAAGGCAAAATTGAATGCAAACCTTGGGATGATCTTTTGCTTTTTAATTTTATTTGGATTCCTTTTTAGTCATTTTAATTAGTTATTATTATTATTATTATTATTATGATAGATGATTTCTCCATTACGTTTCATAAAAAATAATTTTATATTATTAAACCAATACAATTCTAATCTATTTGATATATTAAAACTAGTATAATTATATAAATTAAATGAATAGTAAACAAAAAAAGACATCACTTTAAATAAGCATCTAAATATTTATCCAATGATATATTTGAGATTGACTAGAATAAAAAATCATAAAAATAAACTAAATTATAATTTTATTTTAATTATTATTAATTATAAAAGGAATAAATATATGATTTAAATATGTATACATTTGAAAAACCATGTAACATTATTCTTAACCATGGAGATTCACCCTCACTTTATCATAGATATTCTAACTTGTAAATAACTTTTTTTACAATACCATGGGCCAATACCATGGTTTATCAATATGACATGTCCAATATGACATGTATTGATATGACCTTTTATTTATTTATTTAACTTGAGATAAATTAATTAAAAGATCATAACTTATTTTTGGAGATAAATCTTAACCATTAATTTGTGAATACTAATATGAATATTTTGGCATATTCCATGAGGTTGAATCTCTTCGATGCACCTAATAATTACTCATAATTAAATCAAAATTGTGAAACACTTATTCTAAAACAGACAAATAATTAATCAATTGACCTAATAATCACTCATAATTAAATTAAAATTGTGAAAGACCTATTCTAAAATAGACATGCATATCAACATAATTAAACAATTGAAATATTTTAAATTAAACTATGTTAAAACCAACCTAGATCCATTTAAACTCTAGATATACCAAGCGTTGAGAGATATCTAATCTCTTTTCACTTTAATAGAGGTTTTCATCTTGTAAACACTCCCTCCCACATTACCCACATTAACTGGCCTATTGGGGTGAACATGAGTTGAGGGCTACTATGAGATGACCCAACCTCCTAAGTACAGTTAAGCAAGTGGATTCGACAAACTGTAATTTTACTAACCTTTCTGAGGAGCTACAAGACACCCAAGAGCTAAGAAACCACTCCCAGTGCCCAAACCCTGAGTTGGAATGATTTTTCAATGACTTGGGATCCCAACCACATGCATGATGAGGCCTCTGTGTAGATGAGGGCATCCAACCACATGCATAAGCTTACCAAGTAGTGGTTGTGACCTAAATTCTTTAGTTCAGAGGGTGTGGTCTTGAATTCTGAGCCTAAATTCCAGGTTAACCTCCAGACCACTACCCAAAATAGAGTGAGACTTTCCAGAGTGATAAACAACACCAGGACATAGCCATTCATACAAAACTTGATCGAAGAATTAACCTAACTATGCCTAACTATGCCTAACCATGACAATCCTTTCATCAAACATATTGAGAACATGTAATCTACAGGTCATGAATGCATATCTGAACATAGGGGTCTGAAACTTATATGAGAATCATCTAAAAGGTCTAATGTCCTCTTGTAATAACTACAATAACATTTTTTAGTACATACATTCAATAGATATTCATCAAATAATAAAAACATGTCAAGTGCCATAGCTACAACCTGTTATGTTAACATGCTTATAACCGACATATAACTAGAATAATAACCATGTTAGGAAAACCATCAAATCCACATAACAACAAGTACAAGTAGTCATGAATTACTAGAGGAGAATATCTCTTATTAACATATGCAAAAACCAACCAAGTTAGAGACTTCCACGTACTACCCGACCATAGATTGAGTTGAACCAAATCATTTTTTCAGCCAATCACCCTCGTGTCATATTCCAAGCATGAATATGGGACTTGAGACAAAAAAAACCCATAGATTAAACTACCTCCACCCTCATTCTATCGTGATATCTCCAAAACCGGTCAAGATATCACATAAGAAAATTGATACATAAACAACCAAGGCTTCCTAGAGATTAAAACACCTCCACCTGCGAGCTTTACGACAATCACACCAAAATCGGTCAAGGTATTACTAGGCCCAAAATAAGCTTAGATGCCTAAAAATTTCTTCACCAATACCTTGAGGAATTTTGTTGTCTCCACCCTCAAGCTTACTGCAATCTTGCCAAAAATAGTCAAGGGATTCCTAGGCCCTATGGGAATTTTCCTGAGACCACCTCATCTGGTTCCAAAACCATCCGATAATCTAAAGCTCAACCAAACAAAATAACCCCATCACACCATGGCTATCTAGAAATGGAAAGGAAAGGATGAAATGAATGTCACACTTGGAAAACCAATGTCAATGACAACAAGAGAACCAAATAGACACATGCATGTACCATGCATTCAAAAACCAACTAGGAAATTACACAAGCAACTTGTTACCTGCAAGTATTCCTACTGAAACTACTTGATCCAACTTTTCCTAGCTTGTCCCTTGCTTTCCTTTGCCTTTTGGTTCTTCCTTTGCTTTCCTTTATCTAATGCTAGAATGCTCCAATAATTCTCTAAGTGTTCCAATAAAGGATTCATATTCTTTATGGTTACCTTGTTCATTTGCCTATAATTAATACAAAACCCGAGAGTACCATCCTTCTTCTTCACAATCAACACTAGTGCACCGCAAGGTGGCACACTTGGCATGATGTATCCCTTGTCAAGCATTTCCTTCAACTGTAACTTCAATTCCACTATTTTGGAGTTCTCATCCTGTAAGGTTCTTTTGATGCTAGTGTTGCTCCTAGTACCAACTCAATAGATGATCCAAGTGGATATTAGTGGCCACCTGCCTATTCCAATTGGACCCCCAACACTACCTCTTTAAGTTTTTTGGTTTCCTTAATTGTAGCATATTTACTATTTTTGGCAATTTTTCTGGTCTTGAACTTCCAGATCCGTTTTGAGGCCCTAAATGACGTTTTTAGGGAAAACGTCCCAAATTGGCTTGCTAGTTTGTTTTCGGCCTTCCCTTCGATATCTTAGAAACGAGGTATTACGATAGCCAAACGAAGATCGTATGCCAAAGTTACGACCCCGAGAAGTTGATGTACCAATTTACCCAAATGGGGCCCACATTTTTGGCGTTTCATCTCTTAGGGTTTGGTTTTTGGATGTTTAGGGTTTTCCATTATTTCTCAATAATAAATAGGCATTTGAGCCTCATTGTAACACAGTTCAAAGGCATGTAGTCGCCACATCTATTCTGAGATATAAGCTACCATCGCCCGAGCTATCTTATTTCTATTATGTTTTTAAGCATAGTTAAGTATTTTTCTATTAATGAAATGAAGTGTCTTTCTGCTGCACCTCTATATTTATGATTATATCTATCAGTTGTTGCTTTCATGTTTAAGTTCAGATCAATAGAAAAGTTTGCTTCCCTGTGAGATGGAAACTTTGAAATATCTGTTGGAATACATCCTGAAATTGCTGCAAAACCAAGTACCTCTTCAAGACTTCTGCATCCTCAACATCCTTACCTTTATTACTAGAAATATGCAGTGCAAACAATACACACCTTTTCTTACAACTGCGCTTTTATTTCATAGTTGTAACCATTCTTAGTGATGTAGGATTCTTTTTACCCTGCAAGATTCTTTGTTCTCCATTGTCATCCAAAACTCAATAGCCTTTTCATAACAATCCACCTTATTCCTATATAGGTACAACCAATCAATACCCAAAATCATAGTATATGAACCCAATGGAATTACATTAAGATGCGTTAATGTAGGCATACCATTCAACTCAAATGCACAAGATCTTACCCAATGATGAACTATTTTCTTAGTACCTGTAGTCAACTGCACCAACCAAGAATTTGCATGCACCTATTTTCCCAAACCACACTTATCCACCAAATCAAGATTAACATAACTATAATTAGATCCAGGGTCAATAAAAATGGAAACAACTTGACCATAGAGCTTTCCTTCCATTTGAATAATAGATGTCTGGTGATCCGCCTGCTTGTTATCAAATGTTTCATAGATCCAAGGAATTCTTTTTCCAACATCCTCAACTGTCTGCGCCTCTTGAGCAATATAGATATGAGGTTTACCACCCTGATACGACAAAAAATCCTTATTGAGATGATCCTTACGACATATCCAACACTACAACTATTTCCTACCATCACCTCTATTCTGCTGCTCTCTAGGCTAAGGTCCATGTCCCTTCTCTACTGCATTAAACTTCTTGTAAGGAGGAACACTATATTTCTCACCTGCATCTTGAGGTCTTCCCCGCTTTGGTGGCCACTTTCCTTTAGTATTTTCATTCCCTTTCCAACCCCTCTTAGACTCGGTCTTATGCTTCGATTTCTTATAATAGTGGTTCAACTCACCAATCACTTCCTCCAACGATCGTGGCTCATCATACTCAATCTGATCCTTTAATTCTAATGTAAATTCATAGATGAATCTTTGAACTTTTGTCTTCTCATCCTTAAGATAAGGCACATACCTCAACAACTTCAAAAGCTTGCTCGTGTACTCCTCATCTGTCATTGATCCCATCTTTAGCTCATATAAGTCCTTGGACTTACTGCTACAGTACCTCTCTGACAAGTACTTCTTCCTGAAGATTCTCTTGAATTCATGCCAACTCAACTCCTCTGTCCTGATGTCTTTGACATGCATCACATCTTACCACCAAATGTTTCCTTTCCTTCTGAGACTGAAAATAACTATTTTGGCCTTCATGTTCTCTGTATAGTCATGCAACTCAAAGAACTTCTTCATCCCAAGTAACCATGCCTCCACATCTTCTGATTTCTTCAACTCTCCATCAAATGCATGTGGTTTGGATTTCTTGAACTTATCCAACAAATATCCCCTGTCACTCCTCTTGTAAGGATGATAGTGATGATGATCATGATACCCGTCCGAAACAAAACTAGAATAAACCCATATACATTGCCTCTCCTATCAGGTGTATCCAAGAACCTGCCATCTATGATTGTGTCATCCATGTCTGACCTGTGCCCACCATGAGACCTGCTACCATATTCCCCATTAGTCTTGTCCTCATGTCCATAGTTGATCCATGGTTTTCCTTGTCTCTGCATGTCTGACAAACTCTGAAGGATAAATGCATTGACTTATGCTTGTTTTTCCTACGCACTAGAAAGCCTTTGCTATGAATGAATGATTCTCTCATTATCTACTTTACAACTTCTGATTTCTGCCTTTAAACTTCTCGAAGTGTCTAATATGTTTGGAGAGTACTCATCTCTTGGCTGCTCATCTAATTTTTAAAGTGAGTCTCATGAATTGTAATCCACCATATTTCTAGTCATATTTGATCTTCTTCTTCCCGCAAACATACCATGTCAGGTAACCAGATATAAACATAATCAACATACCTCAGTGAAGTTCATGGGAGGCTATCTCGTCTCCAAGGTCTGTCTAGATTAGCATGATACATGTATATACACAATCAATCATATCAATATGTTGATTTCATGCATGATAACACCAACCACATATAATGACCTCATGCATGACAAGCATAACGATGATACTGCATGCATAGCAAGCACATAGGCACTGACATGCATGTATGACAAACACATTCCACCTATCAAGTCGAAGTTCTTGAACCATGCTATGATACCAACCTGGTATTAGATATCACCCAAAGAGAATGAAACTTGCTCTAATACCAATTTGTAACCATCCCTCCTACACTTACCCACTTTAACTAGCCAGCTAGGTAAACATGAGCTAATGGCTACTACGACATGACCCAAAGTCCTAAGTACAACTAAGGAAGTGGAGTCAACAACTGAAACTTTATTGACCTTCCTTAGGAGCTACAAGACACCCAAGAGCTAAACAACCACTCCCAGTGCCCAAACCCTGAGCTAGAATTATTTTTCACTGACTTGGGCTCCCAATCGCATGCATGGAAAGGCCTCCATGAGGTTGAGAGCCTCCAAATTCATGATAAGTATACTAAGTAGAAATTGTGACCTAAATTCTTCAGTTCAGAGGGTGTAGTCCTAGATTCTGAGCCTAAATTATAGGTTAGCCTCCAGACCATTGCCTAGAACTCAATGAGACTTTCCAGAGTGATAAATAACATCATGACATAGCCATTCATACAAAACTGGATTAAATACTTGTTCTAACAAGGCCTAACCACGACAGTCATTTTGTCAAACATATTGAGAACATATAATCTATAGGTCATGAATGCATATCTGAACATAGGGGTCTGAAGCTTATTTCAGAATCATCAAGAAGGTCTAATTCCCTCTCATAATAGTTGCAATAACATGTGTTAGCTCATTCATACAATAACCATTCATCAACTAATCAAAACATGTCAAGAGCCATAATTAGAACCTATTATGGAACCATGCTTGTAAATAACATATAACCAAAATAATAACTATGATAGAATAACCATCAAATTAACATATAACAAGTACAAGTACTTATGAAATACAAGAGGAAACAAGCTCTTATTAACAAATGAAAAAGCTAACCAAGTTAGGGACTTCCACTTACCACCCGACCATAGATTGAGTTGAACCAAATATTCTTTTCATCCAATCAACCCCATGCCATATTCCAAGCATGAATGTGAGACTCAAGGCATAGACAACCAGGGCTTCCCAAAGATTAAACCACCTCCATCCTCATGCTCTAGCGATCTCTCCAAAATCGGTTAGAAGATCACATAATCAATTCGATGCATAAACAACGAGGGATTCTCAGAGATTAAACCACCTCCACCCTCAGGCTTTACTGAAATCCTCTCAAAATAGTTACTAGGCCTAAAACAAGCTTGGATGCCTTAGAATTTCTGCACCAATAATTTTCATGTCTCCACCCTCATGCTTTAACGCAATGCTGCCAAAACCAGTCAAGGGATTCCTAGGCCCTATGGGATTTTTCCTAAGACCACCTCACTTGGTTCCAAAACCATCCAACAATCCAAAAATCAACCAAATAAAGAACCCTATGACACCATGGCTATTCAGAAATGGAAAGGCAAGGCTAAAACAACTGTCACACCTAACAAAACCCATGCCAATGACAACAAGAGAACCAAATATACACATGCATGTATCATGCATTTACAAAGAAGCTAGGAAATCACATATGCAGCCTTTTACTTGCAAGTATTCCTGCTGAAGCTACTTGATCCAACTTTCCCTTGCTTGTCCCTCGCTTTCTTTTTCCTTCTTGCCATTCCTTTGCTTTCCTTTCTCTAATGCTAGAGTGCTCCAAGAATGCCCTAAGTGTGCAATAGTATGAGAGAATAGAGAGAGCTCCAAGCTAAAAATGAAAAAGGTTAACCAACAAAATCTCAACTGAAAAAAACTAGAAAATGATCCTTAAAAGCCTTTTTATCATTTAGGCATCTATTTTCTTCAATTTCCTCTATTTTCCCTTCAATTTTCCTCTCATGCAAACCTGTGACCTTTCATCTCCCTTTTCTCCTATTTTTGTTTTTAGTTTTATAAATAAAATTTCAATTAATGTCTCTTTTCCTTTGTCAATGCCTTTGATAATTTCTTTAGCCATAATAAACCAAATGAACACCCACAATGATGTTTTTCTCAACATTCAACTTGGAATACATATCCCATGACCTTGGTCTTATTTTTTCTTTTATTAACTTTATTACATTAACTTTTAACCCAAGGTTGTTATATATCTCAGGAGATTTGATCCCTCTTTGTGCTTCTTAGATCCCGAGTTAAGATGGATTTAGTCTGGCTTAATTATTACTTATACTTAATTATAATTACAATCATTAATTTTGTGTTTTTTATTTTATTTCTACTTTTATGTAAATTGGTCAAGTCAAAATGTTAAGCATGACATTACATTACAATATCTTGACCATACTAGTTGGAGATACAATGATTAAATAAAATACTTATTAGATCCACATTACACAATGAAATTTGATTTTGGTATTGCGTGTTGTGGTCATTATGAATGGTGGTGTAGGATTTGAGTGTGATGCTCATTTATAACTTTCTTTTACTGGATTTGAGCATACACCAATAGATTCATCTCAATTTCATAAAGCATTATAAATTATTTAATTTACTTTAATTTAAATTATCTTGTATTACATTAATTCATTTATTTTGCTTGGCTAAAAGCTAGTCTTTCTCATACCTAAGGAAACAAGTTAACGACCTAAGACCTAGAGACATCTAGCATGAGTGAAAGACTTCCCTCTTATGGACCCCTAGTGAGGTCATTCCAAGTGGTGTGGTCTTCCTTGAATAGCGTTGATGAATCAACCCGCATTTGTGGATAACAACCAGAGATGGTTGTCCTCACTCTAGGTGGCATGGTTTTCCTTGAATAACGTTGATGAATCAACTTGCATTTGCAGATAACAACCAGAGATGGATGTCCTCACTACTGGTTTGAAAACTGAATTATGAGAAGTTTTCTCACTGTAGAAAAAAAAAGCCATTTATTCTTTGATTCTTTGTTTTGTAGGTGGTCAACACAATAATAATATAAAAACAAAAAAACAATTTTTTTAGATTTTGATATATATATATATATATTTTTTTTTTATTTTTTTTTTATTTTAATTTTTATAATTATATAATTGTTTTTTTTTTTTTTTTTTTTTTTTTTTTTTTTTTTATTTGAAATTAATACATATAATATTTTGATTATAATTATTGAAAATAAAATTAATGTTAACACAATTATATTAGTAAATGTGGTTGATATATGCTCATCGTCATCATTTTTCATATGTTTTATAAATTTATGTATTCACATGATGCCATTTGTTATTTGATAATTTGCAATAGTAATTTCACATATGTTTTATAAACCTATGTGGTTGATATATGTTAATCATCATTTTCTATATGTTTTATAAATATATGTATTCATATGATGCCATTTGTTATTTGATAATTTGCAGTAATAATGTCACATATATTTTATAAACCTATGTATTCATATGATGTCATCAATAATGTAAACTTTGAAACAAGAACTATAAACTCAAAACGAGAACTCTAGCAAAAAAAACCCCAAAAAAGCATGAAAAATAGTGCTAAAAACGAAAAGCGCTATTGGAATAACACTTTTTTTCTAGGGTAAATTTTCAACATGTTTTAAAAATGGCAGTGCAAACCAATTTTTTGTGCAAAAATTTTGCAAAAAAACGCTCTGAAAATGAAAAGTGTTGATGCTGGAATAACACTTTTTTTTTCGAGGATAAATTTTCAACATGTTTTGATGAAATAAGGTCTTTTTATTTTCAACATGTTTTGATGAAATAAGGTCTTTTTTTTTTTATTTTTTTTTATTTTTTTAATTACAGGATAATTTTCCAACATTTTGAAATAATGGCGGAAACCATTTTATCATGACTCCAAAAAACATTAAAATTTCAAAAGAACAATGAAGACATAAATTTAAAATTAAAACAAAAATTAGAACAATGAAAAAAAACAAAAAAAAGGTAAAAAAAAATAACAAAACCAAAATAAAAATATATATTAAAAACAAAACATAAAATTAAAGAAAGACAAAAAAATCAAATACACAAAAAGAAGAAGAAGATAAATCAATCATAAAAATGTTAAAAAAGAAAAACAAAATAACTTATAAAAGATAAGAATTAAAAAATATAAAGAAATAAATAATAACAAAAAAATGTTATTTTTTATTGGTAGATAAAAAAAAAATGGAAATAAAAAAGAAAATTTAAAAAAACTACAAAATTAAGTAAATAAAATACAAAAATTTTAAAATCACTAACAAAACCTAAAAAAAATAAAAATAAAAATTAAAAGCAAACTAGATGTTATAAAAAACTAGACAAATAAAAAAAATAAATTAAAAGACTTACATAATTTAAACACAAAATTAAAAACAAACAAACAAAAACTAAATTAAAAACATATAGAAAACACCAAAAAAAATTATAATAAACCTCAATATAATATATATATTCAAACTTAAAAAAAAAAAAAAAAAATTGCGCCCCCACGGGCCACTAAGCAATTGAGCGTTGATTCTGAAAATCTGCCCTCAATTGCCCGTGATCTTGGGTGATAGAGCTGCATGTAGCTCCTTTGCCCCAGGCCACACCCCCATGGGCCTCGATGGCTGAGGGACGATTCCACGCAGCTCCGCCGCCCAAGGACATGCCCCCATGGACCCCGGGCGGCTGAGGGCTGATTCCACCTAGCTCCATCGCCCAAGGTCGCACCCCCACTGGCCCCAACGGCTGAGGGTTGATTGCGCAGCTCTACTGTCTAGGGCCACAAGTGGTTGAGGGGAAATTCTCAGAATCAACCCTCAGTCACTTGGGCACCGTGGGGGCATGGCCCTGGGCGACAACCCTCGGGGCACAATTTTTTTTGTTTGTTTGTAAGTTTGAATATATTATATATATAATATAATATATATATATATATAATATATATATAATTATATATATATATATATATATATATATTATATAATATATATATATATTATAATTTATGGTTTTTTGTTTTGTTTTTTTTAATTTGATTTCTATTTTTTTAGGTGTATTATTAAATTGTTTTGTGTTTTTAATTGTTTTTAATTCAATTTTAGTAGTTTTTAATTTTTGTTTGTTTGTTTTTTATTTATTATTTAAAACTTTTATTTTTTGTTGTTAATTTTCTAGTTATTTTTTAAAATCTAGTTTGTTTTGTTTGTTTTGTTTTTGTAATGGTTTAAAATTTTTGTATTTATTTACTTAATTTTATAGTTTTTTTAAATTTTGTTTGTTTTGTTTTTTTCCAATTTTTTTATCAATAATTTTTATTTATTTATTTATTTTTAATGATTTTTTTGCCTTTTTAGATTTGTTTTTTAAGTAATCAACCTTAAAAAAAGAGAAATAAGACAACTTGAAAATTTGTTAAGTGATCATGATTTAGATAACAATTGGAGATAAAAAAAATTTAAAGTGTCAAAAAATGTAACATTTAAAAAATAAATATCCACACTTAATACATTAGAAAATTTAAAGTGTTAAAAATAAGCCCTCTAAAAAAAGGGTTGATGTTGATTCAACATGAAAATCACTAACATTTATAAACAAATATTTTTAATTGATACAAAGAAAATTTGAAGTGTCAAAAAATATGCTCCGAAAAATAAAAGTGTATTCTGCATCACCACTTTTTAAAATTGGTTGAATTTTTTGCTATCTTAACCAAACGGGTAATCGTATCAGTTCCCATTTGAAAGTTTACATTGTTCATTTGTTATTTGATAATTTGCAATAGTAATTTCATAATTGCACTAGGTAAATGTGAAAAAATAAATAGGGATTTAGAAATGCAAGGTAATTAATATTTAAAATTCTATTAATTGATATAAAAAAGATAATGAAAATATACCAATCTTCTTTTTCCCCAAAGAAAAATGGTAATTTTATTAATGAAAACAAAATTACATGTTACATATGTAACATGTTGAGGCGCATTACATCGACAAGTCAATGATTTCATATCAGAAGTTCAATGAAATCAAACTAATGTACAAAAGGGGAGAAAAATTATGCTTTTCTCCCTTTTTTCTTCTCAACCTTGCACCACTTCCCTTGTGTTGGCATTGAAGATACAAGTGCAAGTGAATTGATAGCTTCAATTCGAGGATTTTCTTATCAGAATCTGAGTTGTCTGATGTATGTAGTCGTTTGGATCCACTGGAATCCATTGTATCTGGTATCTTTACCGGATGTAATTCCATAGGATCTAATGGAATTAACTCCTATTCTTCTGGGTCTTTATCCATCTGATTGTTCTCATTGGGTATGGGAGCTTCTGCATCAACTTCCTCCTCCTCATCAGTGTCTTGTGGGGGAAACTGCCAACCCTTGGGTTGTTTCCATGTTTTCTTGTTTCTTCGGATATCTTTTTTGGCTTCAGGACACGTATTTTGTAGGTGACGTGTTTGCCGACAAATTATGCATCTAAATGTTGTATTTTCATAATCTAGTATCTGTGTCCAACTTGGCTATTTGTGATTCAATTTTATATGATCCGGGAAGCCTTTGCTGAGATCTACTTCCACACAAATTCGTGCGAAAGTGAAAACTCTTTCCTCTAGTCTTTGTGTGTCTGTTTTAATATATCTCCCAATGGTATTGCTAATACCAACAAGGACATGTTCATCCCATAAATGTAATGGGAGATTGTGCAAATGAATCCAAACTGGCATCTTGGAAACAACCATAGTATTTGCGATGAATTTTGGAAACCATGGTGTGATGAAGAGGCCCGTGGATCCCAAGAACCATGGTCCATCCTGTAGTATAATGTCTCTTGCCTCTGATGAAGGGAAGTTAACAATGAAGAACCCCTTGGAACATAGGTGAATTTCACACTGAGCATTCTAGTTTGTGAATCTCCAATGAAATAGATTAACAGGTTTTGGCTAGAAACAATTGAATCGACATATAATAGCTTGTGATTCTAATGTATTGCAATGATCATTTGTTTCTGGTGCATCTATATTTAATTTTGGTATATAATTCAGTTGCTTCACAATATATGGATTGGGTCCAATTCCAACTTGCTTTGGTGTTGTTGTTGGAGTGTTTTTTCCTTTTAGGGTATTATTGAAAGAAAGTCATCCTTTTTTGTGCTTTTGATGTGTTTCCATGTTTTTTGTTGAACTACTCTCAGTGCCTCCTCCTATATGTTTTGTTTTATTGGAGGTCGCAGCGCCACTTCGTAGCATTAGTTTGAGTGTTATAGTAGACACAAATAATATATTTTAGTCCTTAAGGTGTTTGAGGTCCTGTAGTGCTCTACCCCCAAATATTAGATGTTGTAATCTAATGGGATATCCAATATGTTGGGAGATGATATTCTTCAAATGAAAAATAGAGTTTGTTGCAAGAACCCAAACCAAAAAATACCTCCCCAAAGGGGTTTTAATAATAATTTGAAATCAATAAGAAATTACCAAAATTGGGGGTTTTGTTTCCATTTGGAGATGGTTCAACCATGCAGCTTTAGGTGCACCACAGTGCAATGGAGTATGTGTGAACTCCTTCAGAGATCTATAGACCTGGTTCTAGGAGCCAATGTCCCTGTTATGCTTGATAGACCACTCTAAGGCAAGTAGCCTGAATGGTGTAGAGGGTTGGGAATGGCTCTTGATGGCGAAGAATTTTTTTTGGGCCCCCTCATACGGTCCATAATTCAAATTACGAACTGGCCGAGGCACAAGAGGGTAGTTTTTCATGAACCTTCACGAAAAAGGTGGGCACTCCAGGCAGCCGTCGGTAGCAGATGGTTCAGGATGCAGCTAGTCAAATGAAGAATTTTGTTTGCCCCCACAGTGACAATGCAGAGTCGTTGTAGAGTCAGTGGTCCAGCCTCCACCGCAGTGTTGATAACCCAGTGGCCCAACTGCCTAATCCTACCCCCAGTTGTTCCATTCCCCATTGCAAAGCTACCACCCTCATTGTTTTTGATTTTAATATTGAAAAGTTAGATGCAATTAATTGTTTGATGCTATGTATGTATTATGAAGATGTATATATCCTTATTTAGATTTGAATCATAATGTTTCACACCGCTAGAATTTTGAAAAATAAATATAGTTCTCATTATGTATGTATTATGAAGATGTATATATCCTTATTTAGATTTGAATCATATTCTATGTTTCACACCGCTAGAATTTTGAAAAATAAATATTGTTCTCATTATCATAATCTTTTTTAATATTAAAAAATTATATCTAATTAATCGTTTGATGTTATATATTAGGAAGATGTGTATACTCTAACCATTTTAGGAAGGAAGATATAATTTTAATAATTATTTCGTTGGTTAGAGTCTTATAATAATAAGATTTATAATTTTGAATTGGCTAAGATGTAATATTGTATATATTTTTGATTTCTGCAAAATGTTTTTCCATATTAAAAATAGAAATTGTAAACAGGGTAAGTCTTAAAAGAAAAATAAATTGACTAAAAGAAAATGATAAAAAGATAAAATAAAATATGAACCCCACTAAAAAGAGATAAAATAGATTTTGAAAGTGATGCAAATTCAAATGCGACTATTTTTTACTTTGCCTTGCAAAATAAGATTGTGTACAACTTGTCAAAAATGTCACAATCCATGATGGTCACATAGTTTAAACTTGATTCATTCATACTTTACATTTCATGTTGATAGATAGATAATAAACATCTAGCCAAACTATTTAATCTTGGCAGATTAGTAGTTTGGTAGAGAATGATAATGAGCTCATCAGTTTAATCTGAGCCATTGGAAGTTATAAGGTTAGAATTAGACAATTTGCCTATCAAAGAAAAAGAAATAAAAGGTCAGCAAACTCAAAATGCACCTAATAAATGAAGAGAAAATGCTAGGGTAAAGAAATGGTAGGTAAAAAAGGTTTTGGAATGCATAAGGTTGTTAGCTCAAATGCACATTCATTATGCTTAATACAATCTTTCAGGTGCAGGAAGAATTATCGAAGAAAGAGGACATTCACAAAAATTTGTATATTACTTTGTGCATTTACCCTAATATTTCTATATAATTTTGGGCCTGAATACTAAAGCTCATTCATTAATTTCCTCTCATTTCACTAAACTCCTTACATGTCTAAATTATTAATTTCCCTTCACTACCCCTTCATTACTTTTCATTTCCCTTTATTCTAACGTATTCCCATTAAACTTTTTCCCTTCATTTTAATCGGTTTTCCCTCTATTTCACCCCTTTCCCTAGACATTTCCCTTTAAAAATCATTCCCCCTTATCAATTTCCCTTTTCCATTTAAACCTACTAAAACCCCCTTATCCTAAGTTTAAATAATGTATCGGGCCCCATTAAAAATCCCTCCTGGATACCCTTTTAACTCATATCCTTAGTATATTTTTCCTCGGGTCACGCATTTTATTAACCCATTGCATATATTAATCCTGTTATATTTTAATTAAAAACCTGACCCCACACCTCGACTCATTCCTCACAACTCTACCATAGAATAACCCTTTGATCACCCACCTTCAGTTACAACAGTCTGCATCTCATATTACACGCTCCCAAATCCGATTTTTAATATCCCAAAAGCACACAAGATTTGCAGTTTTTCCCGATCGCCCTTTTGCTCTGTGGCAGCCCCACGTGTTATCACTTCCTTTGAAAAAATACCACCCTACACTCAAAAGAGGTGCCATAAGCCATAATACTGCCTCCTCGTGTAAGATTGAAACCACCTATTGTTCAAACTAAATCTCATGCCCAAAGGTTAACCACTGTTGGTTAAAAACCAAAAAGTCAAAAAGTCGCCCTTTTTATCCTTTTCACTATTATTCTATTGCTAAGAAACTCTGCCGACCAGTTCTAAACCCCAGAAACTCTCCTCAACTATTTTAACTCGATTACAACCAGAAGATGCCGTAGACTCCAATTTAAAACAACATAAAGACCATTGAAGCCTCATAAAGCCTTCGCCCCCCTAAAGAACTGGTTTGCATACCAAATCTTTGTTTTTCCAGGTATTCCTAAAGTACCAGAAAGACCCTGTACTTAAGCTCTACAGAGTGTTTATAATATGTTAATTAATTAAACTAATTAAAATCCTTGCTTAACTAAAGAAATCCATTGTGCATCCAAAAAACCTTTTTTGTAGATTGTATTTACCTTTCATACTATCCCAGATGTCCTAACCCTACTCCTTAAGCCAGAGAGTGATTAATTCAGTAAAATAAACAAAACTATGGCTTCCCAAAGCATTCTGAATGCAAAACCCCTACAAACCCCTCACCTGGATATTAACCACTTCTCATTGGTCGACAGAGATGTCTAGATCAAAGGCACAACCTCCATTAGCTATCTATTGAAACTCCATTGCTGGAGTAAAGACAAATTTCTCAACCACAGTGATGATATTCAATTATGGGAGTCCAATTTACCCAAATACTTGTTCCCATAGGTATACCAGTTCTCTGAAATCATCCACCTATGCCACCTCTACTATATCCCAAGTCAAAGAGCCATAGTCTCTCCTAACCAACATATTTTATTCACAATCACTACAGAGTCAACAAATTAAATGTTGTAGATCCAACCAAAGCCAAATGAAACCCCATTTTCTATTGAAAACCTACTTGAATTGTACTTAAAGCTTGACCTTCCTAAGAGATCTCAAAATTTTCAAAATTTCATCTTAGAAGAGGCTCATATTCCTACAGACAATCCTCCATAGTCTGCCACCATTTTCTATGAGAGGGAAAGATAGATTGTAACCTTGTTGTCTTGTATTCTAGGATATACCACCAATGAGCATGTAGATGAGCCTATACTTGCTTTCCTTTTTATTTTTTTCCCAAGAAAGCCTCCAACAACAGTTTTCAATTTTGCCCAATTTTTAGTAGACAGAATCCATGATCAATTGATCAGATTGCTAGATGAAAGAATATTCAAATACTCTTCAGTATTGTTCCATATGTTCTTATACTTCCAATCAGACAGGTTTCAAGTTAACATCCAAAAGTTGGACACTAAGGGTAATCCTAGGTCTATTATCTTTTGGACACCCTTAATCCAAAAATATTCCACTGTTTTCAGCTACAAGGAGTTCATTGATTCATTTTTTTACCTTGTGGTTAACATGCTAAGCTGTAGCAATAAATCCAGGATCAGTGATGAGATAAAGGAAGTATTGTGGTTGTCCAAACATAGTAGAATAAGAGACTGGTATTTATACCATAGCCACACTGAAATTAGGGTATATGGATGCCAGCTCACTCCCTATAAACTACTCAAATATCTCCCCATGAGGATATTTGCATTAGAGTATATTAGGCAGATCATCAACTTAGATGATGTGACTTTTTTTCCAGGAAGAAAACACAGTTCAAAATAAAAAACCAGCTTGGTCCTTTTATATGCATTAATTGGGAGGCTGGAGAAGAAGCCGAAAAATGTTTACAGGAAATGAAGTTCAGTAACAGTTTCAAATGGCAGTATGACCCTTTAGGTGTCATAATCAAACTAAGACTCAAATTTAAATTGAGCCCTTTTATGCATGAGTCGAGGCTAGAGATTGAAAAATATGCCAACAAGTCAGAGTGGTTGGAAAACACCTTGATAGATATGGAGAAACAGATGGATACTAGTTCCATTCTGCATACTCCAACCCTACAAGAAAGAAATGAAAAAAGGACTAGGGAAGAAGGTTCTTGCTCAAACAAGGATACAACAAATGACAGATTTGAAATCATGTACAGGAAAAAGCCCAAGCTAAATCCTGTAAATGAGCAATAAGAGACAGTTGAGATAGTTCAAATCATTGATACAAATATAGTGGTCAAAGAAAGTACAACTCTAGCAATCTCAAAGGAAACTCATTAGCATTCAACCTCTAATACTCAGATTATTTAGAAGTAGCATAGTATTGAAGTCTCTTCATCCAACAAACCAATGGATAAAGAAAAATATATAAAGGAGAAGTATAAAGAAATCAAGTTGAGAAATAAAGCATTGAAAGATGAAACCTATGCCCAATATTTCAAACAGACTCCTAGCAATCAAAATAGGTTACTTTAAGCTCTTAACATTAAAATAGGGAAAATGCAAATGATATTTTTGCAGCCCACAGTACAGCAGCCTAAGTCATCAATAGATTACAAAAGACAAAATTTGAAGTTTTGGCCAAGAATGTTCATCCTATAGATTAGATTGAATTTCATAAGCAAGTAGGAGAAATGATATACTCAACAATTACCAAAAAAGATATGAGTGTACAACAACTTCAAAATTCTCTAGAGAATATCACAACACAATTTAAGCTAGATAAGGCATCCTCACAAGCAAAGGATAACAAAATTAAATCACTAGAAGAATTGGTTATTGAGATTGGATATAATCTAAATGACATCAAGATAGTAGAAAAGATCATAAAAAAGAGGAATGAAGACATTGTTTCCTTGAAGAAGCAGCTAAAATTGCCTCCTTCTGAACATCCACAAAGCAAGGAAGTTCTAGAGAATCAAAGCCAAAAAGATGAGATGATGGACCTCATTCTTCAGTTAAATGCTCAATTAAAATAAATGGAGAATGATATGGATAAATTACTACATGAGAAACAGGCTAGCGTTGAAGCAATTACTGCCACTGCTATTCCTACAGTTACTACAATAATTCCTTCTACTTTGGTAGCCTCACTAGCCACAACAGCTCGAGTAGCTCCAACACTTCCAACTACATCAACAACTACATGAGCAACAGGTTCAACAACAACAATAGCTCATCCTAGTGTTGAAGCAAGTAAATTGATCAAATCCATGGAGAATATGTCCATCCAAACCACTGAAATAAATAGACTTAAGGGACAATTAAAAAGTCTAGAGGATGAAAAGAAACAGGCTCAAATCATGTATAAGAATGAAACACATAAGTCAAATGGATTGAATGAAAGGAATCAGGATACATAAGTTAGAGAAAGAATTGACACAGAAAGAGCCACTAGCCCAAGCAAAATAACTTTTATGGGACAATATCATTGACTCAGTCAATAATATTTGGCCATCTATATAGATGATATTTGAGCAGAACGATTTGTTCAAAAGGGTTGGTGAGGCAATTCAAAGGTTTAGAGCCAAACTTGGGGATAAGCCAGAAGAAGCCTCAAGAATAATCTAGTTCCTTAACTCAAAGAAAAAGTATGAATTGCAGGAGCTTGGAATAGCTGACAAAAAACTGAGACCATACTAGAGGTAAAGAAGGTAATCACCAACAGAACCTCATTATACAACTGGAGGAGAAATGCCAAGCAAAGGAACTAGCAATAGCCAGGTTTATGGTGAAATTTGATGCCTTGAGGCAGAAAGCTCTGCCTAATCCATTGGTGATTAATGATAGGTTAATGCCTGATGAAGACTATGATAATAAAATTAGAGAAGTAGCAAAGGAACAAGCCACCAATTCCTCTATGAAAGGGATTCCTACAGGAAAAGTGCTCCATCAGACTTTTGAGAACCTATTTTACCTCCAACATGAGGTAAAACATCTTTTTATAAACAAGCCTACATTTGCAAAATAGACAAAAACTGATGAAATCTACAGAAGAATGGTAAATATTAAATTACCAAATGCAGAGTCTTGGGAAAAGTTAAATGATTTACTATGAAGATGAAAGGTAAAATAGAGCAGTCAAGGGTAGCCAAGGTAAAACAACAGAGACTAACAGATCAGCTAAAGCCAAAGAGTATTAGGTAAAAAACAAAGTTTAAAAGTCAAAGGCAGAGTAAAGGGAAAGCTAGCGTAGAGCAACAACCAAAGAGAGAAATCAACAAAAGATCAAAACAACAAATAATAAAAGAGGGACAACTTGCATCAGTTACATATCTGTCTCTATCTTCTTGCATGAAGATATTTCTTTTTCCTTGAATAATTCTTAAAATAGTTTAGGATATTTTGTAATAATTTTTTTGTTAAACACTTCATAATCTAAAGTATTAGAGGTGGATTGTTGAACATTTCTACAATTATATTGATCTAAAACCTAAGGGTTTATTGTAACATTTTCAAGTCAGCAGATTGGACTGAGTAACAAAGGCATTGTATTATGGAATTCATGTGTTGGGCCACTTGAGTGAAGTATCTTTCATTTGTTAAAATGTTATTTTCTTAAGTATTTCACATACATACATGCTTTCCAATTTTAATGAAATAACTGGAATGTTACTACAAAATTTGTTTAAGTACACTCTGCCTTGAACAATTATTCATTTTGATGTTTTCTTCTGATATCCAGAGTAGGGAATTATTTATTGCTCCCTAGTTTCGATTGACCTCTTTCATTTCCATCATTTTCCAGTTTGAGGAATCCTTAATTGCTTCTTGACGCCGATTGAAAAACCACTTCACCATCCAGCCTAAAATATATGAGTTTACTCAACTACCTTGCCTTGTGAACATTATCTTTAGAACTTGATTCAATTTTCTTGACATTTGGACTCCATGGCCTAATGATAAAAAGGAACTTATCTATCCATCTGAATAAGTGATTCCACCACCAAATCAAATCAAAACCCAATCAAGCTTAAATAACTAGCTTAAAATCAATTAACTCAACAAAGCTAAATCATTAAGAGAGAGCCCTCTCTGAGCATTAGGAAGGCTAGATCTTGATCTCAAAAGTAGGTTTGTGGTTACCTCTTTCATTTCTTTAAACACACCATGACAACCCTAGGGAAATATTAGAGTGCTAACACAGTGGCGACCATACTGGGGAAAGAACGCTTTATCTTCCTCATAAAAGTGCATCAAAGTTCAGATTTCATTGTTGATGGTGAACAATGATTAGACACCAGAAGGTTGTACCTTTCACCCGATGGCTCTATTGTTCAAGATCCAGAGCTTCAAATTTCAAAACGATTCCATAGCCAAAGAATCCATATTCCAAAGAATTAATGGTGATACAATATTATAGGGTTTGTGGCAAACATTTCATTTCATGAAAATTTAAATGAATTCAGGGATGGGTTATCATAATTTCAGCTTGGTGAAGATTTTTTAAGAGTTGTGTTTCTTATTTTCAAATCATGAAATTTTTCTCTTGAAGTTAAAATATGTGTTCTTGAGTTAGTTGTTGAAAAATATGAAAATGGAATTAAATTTTTGAATTCTCAAATTGAGTCATATAATTTCCGAGATCCCAAAGAATTCTTGGGAAATATTCCTTCTCCAAAGCAAGAGGAAATTGTACTACCTTTTGGCTGGCAGATTGAAGATGATTATGATTTCAAGTACAAGACTGAAGAAGTAGTTTCAAGGTTTAATATTGAGGATACAACTGATCAATTAGTCATTGAATATCTAGAAGCAAATATCATACATTATGCTTTTGTTGATCCTATAGTAGATTACATGGAGGTTATTTTTGGATCAAGTTTTCAAACATGTTTTCTCTATAAGGACCAAATACATCAACAGTTACCATTATATATCACAGCTTTGATTATATGAACACATGATTAAATTATACTTTTGAGTTTACTTACAATAAATCAAGCAGTCCATTTGTTTCTACAGTTGCTTGATTGGCTTCATTGGCATTTCTTTATTATTTAACTCAGCTTGATTTTCAACAATATAGGGTAGGTAGTAGGGTGCAAATAAGCTCAGGACTTTGAGCCTTTTTTTAATTTCAAATTCAGTTTTCTTCTCAACTTTCAGTTTAGTGTGTAGTTCAATGTTCAATATGCAAAGTGGTTTTGATTTGAGTTTGAGAGTTGGCAGAACAAGTTGCATATTTGGGAACAACCCAATGGAGAAGGCACTGATCTACAAACTCAGAGATCTATGGTTCTTGGCACCTCTAAGGAGACTTCCACCCCCAAGCTAGAGCTGATGTTAGGGTCCTATAATTATAGGAAATCTGATGATTCAGATATTATTTGTTGCTCTCATGATGAAGCTTTTGGCTTGCTGACTCGCCCCGCTTCCTCTCCATTTTCCATCATCCTTTACTCAACTTCCTACTTTATCACCCACTTGTTAATTCATCTGAATATTACCCCAGTGTAAGCCAAATACCTACTTTCAAATCATTAAGAATAGGTTTGTGTGACAAAAAGATTATATATTGCAGAGCCTCTAGTTTTAAAGCCTTGGATTTTATTGAAATTTGCATAAAAATAAGCTCGAAAGCTTAGCACCCGCTCCATCTCCATTTGTTGCTCTCATGATGAAGCTTTTGGCTTGCTAACTCGCCCCGCTTCCTCTCCATTTTCCATCATCCTTTACTCAGCTTCCTACTTTATCACCCACTTGTTAATTCATCTGAATATTACCCCAGTGTAAGCCGAATACCTACTTTCAAATCATTAAGATTAGGTTTGTGTGACAAAAATATTATATATTACAGAGCCTCTAGTTTTAAAGCCTTGGATTTGATTGAAATTTGCATAAAAAATAAGCCTGAAAGCTTAGCTCCCGCTCCATCTCCATGCGACCTGCATTGAAAATACCTAAATCTAGCACACCTAACACCTAGCACAAGTGGGTAGCCTTGGGCTTATTTTGTCAATACGCAATGCAACTATGTGCTTATATAAACCATCATGAAAAATGTTCCCTTGTGAATGTGGGATAAATCCCATAAAGTAATATATATATATATATATATATATATATATATAATACATATTATACCTCCTTACTTCACAAAACCCTATTAATATAAAGTTTTGGACTTTATATTAATTTATCCCCGCAAGCATATTCTACCTCTTCCCTCTGCAAAGTCAACCAATGGTCCACCTCACACTAAGAATTAAACCTTCTTCATTTTTATTTGCCTCGAGATTTGTAGAAATAAATGAATGGTTAAAATTACATATCGCGTGCTCAACTCATCCAACACTTAAGATTAGTGGTTTTCCCAACCCACCTTTTTTCTATGTGGTCCTCCAAAATAATACCACCTACCACTTTAACGCGGTACGATAAACCATTGACTGTTTTGGTTTTGAATCTTATAAATGTTACAGGAATATAGGGTGCATTAATTTCAAGTGAAATATAGATATATGAACATGCGGTAATATTTCAGAGCTACGGTGAAGCCATACTTGAGGTAAAATTATATAGCTACAGGCAATATGAGACTAAGGTTGTGGAATGAGATTCAAAGGTAAAATGGTTTTACAGCGACACATGAGATAAAATTCAGGGATGCCTTGAATTTATCACAAAAAATAAAAGGGAAAATTTCACATGAAATTAATATACAAGAGAGCAAAGGTAGCATCCATGTAAATTCATTTCATGATAAAAGATTAAGGTGAAATCAATTTATAGGTGTAAAATCATGTTGCAGGTGAAGGTAAAAGAGTAATGCAAGAATAATCTTCCAACCATACAAATCAACACTACAAATAAAATGAATTTACAAAGGAAGGAGTAATAGAAACAAAACTGCACATGGTTTTGTGAATTCATGGAAAGAGAAAACAAAACCACAAATTGGAAACAATACATGGTTTCGTAGAAATTTAATTATAAATTTCATTTAAAATATTTTGGAAATATTATTCAAATATATATATTGTTATATATTTTCCAAAATATTTTGTGACACTAATGGATAATTCCATTAAAATAGCAGGACAGTCACATGATCAACTATTAGTGAGGGAAGTATCAGATTATCAAGTCAGGGGATCAACACGTAGTTGAGTGAATTACTAAGAAAAAGAGAGATACATCTGCATCTGCTAGTTCATCTGCCAGCACAACCACAAATTTGGGTCCACATCCTACTTGCTCCCACTTGCACAACACATTCCACCAAAACTATTAATCTTCAGCAGTTAGAGTTTTTAGTTCATCTATAGTCTAAAAATGTCCTGTCTGTTAGAGACATCACTTATTGTAAACAATTTGTAAATTTTGTATAAATACTTATGCTTTTGAAGTATTAGGGGTTGATTGTTTCAAATCATAAATAGAGTGATATGTTGGAGCATTATAACTTTTTTTTAAAGCACTGGAGCATCAATACTAAGAAGACCATTAATAGGATTCTTGTGTGTAGGTTTTAACCCCGTACAGAAATTACCTGCATACGAATTCTAAATCACAGGAAAAATAAAAATGCGAGAGCATAACACATAAAACACATATACACAGAGATTTCCCACTGGATCTCAAAACCGAGACTACCAGCTTGATTTTTCATTATATTCCTTTCAATGTTACAATACATATTTATACATGCCGAAGCATCCAATACCATGGACCGAAACCAGTCGCGTCCAAAACCATGGACCGTAAAACCATAGGTAGGTTCGCCCAACCTAATATAGGGTCCAAAAAAAAATTTTCTCGGGGCGCTGCCCCGAACCCCGTAGAGGGG
>APFE031058926.1:7257-18191 GCA_000404065.3 Pinus taeda
CTAAATCTTTCACAGTCTGCTCCATTTTCTCTTCCTGAGTAAATTCTTCTACTATTGATTCAGGCACCCATTCATCTTAGTTGGCAAAGTGTTCTATTTGTGGATATGGGCAGTGTTTATAGGCTAGCAGCCTATACTTGACTCTCCTAGCACTGATAAAGCCTTCAGTGTCATAAGGGACCCACCAGAAGCTTCTTTTGAGTTTGAGTTGTTGCCCCAATATTTGATCAGCTTCTTGCCAACCATCTTTCTTATTCATGATGAATGGGCCTAGGTGGTCTCTGAACTTTAGATTGGCTTTCTTCTTGGCACTGTGGAAGTGGGTGAGGTCAGAATTGATGAGTTGCCTATAGTATTCCAAAGCAAACAACCTCATAGGCACATACCTTTGGAGCCTGTAGGGACAGAGCTCACAACCATAGATTTTGATAACTGTGTGATTTTGGTATAAATACCAATCACCTATTTTGTAGTTCCTGGACAGCTGTAAGATCTTCTGCATATCTTTGGACAATCTGGCAGGAGGAGTCCTCTTTAAGAGGCATGTGACTAGATAAACAAATTGGTCAATAAATTCACAGTAGGAATAGGGAGAATTCTGGACTTGGTGGAAGACTGAAGACCAGAAGATGACAGACCTCCTCTCACCCTGTGAGTCTAGCTTCTTGATTGGGCACTGGAAGCAATCTGTCTGATAATACATGAACAGGTGATAGATGTATGATGAATATTTGAATATTGCTTCCCTTTTCAGCCTTGACAGTTGGTCATGCATCTTGTTGGCAATATACTTGGCATAATTTTATTTTACAGCAGGGGGATTTTCAAGGCTATATGCAGATAGCATGACCAACACTGTTTCATCAACATGCTCATTTGTGGTGAATCCCAGCACAAAGGTTATCATGTCCACCAACAGCTTGCCTACCTCATTGAAATTTGTATATGAAAAAGGAGGTGGCCCAGAAGGTTGGCAGTCTGCCTTCATGAAATTTTTGGCCACTGCAGCAATGTCTGTGCTAGAGAGCTTGGAGCCCTCATCCAGCAAGTACTTAATGGAAAAATGGTATAGCAACTGGGTTTGTTTGTAATTGAGCATCTGATTTATGGAGTCTGGTGTTATGTAGAAGAGGATGCTCCCAGATGGAGACTTTACAGCTCTGAGCTTCTGGTCATAGTTTTCTACACAGAGGTGAATGACTTCAGGAAAGACATTTACAGATGGTAGGAAGTAGGTGGGCAGAATGGACAACCAGATGCCATACATGTCACTGTTGTCCAAGTGACTGTTCCTCAGTTTGCAGAAGGTCTATAAGTGTTTCCTCTCTGCCACAAAATTTGCAATGAGGAAATCACTGTCTACAAGTGGCATAGCTTCAAGCTCTTTATTGGGTGGATTAACAGGAGCTACATCCAGTGCAGATGGAGTGGTCATGTTTGATTTTAACTGGATGTTTACTTGTGTTTAGGATTGGTGCAAAGGCTGAGGAATGCCCACTAATTTGTGTTTGGCAGTGAGCACCTTGAGAGTGTGAGGAAACTCTTACAGGTTTGATGAATCTATGGGGCACTCTGTTGGAAGAACCAGAGTGTGTTTGAGCTAATTAGCTGGTTTTTCAAGGGAATTTTTGATAACAGGGATGAGGGAGCAGTTGTATTTGCTTTTAGCCAATGGCTCGGCTTCTCCAATTAGTTTTTATGGTAAAATCGCAAAAGAGCACGGGTTTCTTGCAGAGCCTTGTGGTGCAGGGGTTTTACCAAGTTTTTAAGTAGTTTCAGTGGACAATTTATCTGTGAGGAGCTTTTGCAGAGTTTCTTTACAGTAATTTAGGAGAAAAATAGGAGAAATGTGGGTAAAGTAGGTCGCCTGCGGCAAATACCTGGTTTTCACGGTGCAGGAGGCGTCAAGCTGGATCAATTGCAGGTATTTGGGTCAACGATGAGGGAGGCAGCAACTTTGGTGGGTGAATTCTTGACTTCGGCAGTGAACGATGTTTTTTGCATGCAGAGTGCTCTGGAAACGACGAGTGAAAATGACAAACAAGGTCATTTCCCGTCTTTTTATGCATTTTTGGCCCTTTGGCGCCTTTTTGTTGATGACGTCATGCTGACATCATCATGGGTCCGGGTACGGAAGGGTGACGTGGCAACTGACATGGGTGGCTAGGTGGCGGTGACACGGTGGCAGGGCAGGTGGGTGGATAGACGACGTGGAGGTGACGTTGAGGCGCGGTGGCGGAAAGGTGAGGTGACGTCATGCTAACGGGGGTGTGATGTCAGCGAAGGGGGATGGGCGGTAAGTGGTTTCCCCGGAGGCCCCATAGGTGGTAAGCGTATAGGGGGGGGGGTGGCGAACAGTGCGGGAGGCCGATGCGTGGTGGGGGTACGGCGGTAATACCGCCAATCCGCCGGATGCAAAAGGTCGGGCAACTCCCCAGCGAAAACGACCGCCCATTGTTGGATGAGTGGGGCCGGTGATCGGATGGTGGGTGGCAATTGTGGTGCGATGGCACGTTAAGGCAGGGGGGACCTGCCTATTATTTTAATGTTTTCAAATATAATGCACGCGGGGTGGGTTTTTAACATAAGGTTTTTGGGTTTTCATTTATTATTAATGTTTTAATTAAAAAACATTGCAAACATCAACTTTAGCGCGGAAAAAGGGTAGGGAGGTTTAGTAAGGGCGGGGATTTTGATTTTTTTATTTTTAACCATAGTTTTTTGACAAAAACCCATGGTTTTAGGGTGAATGAGGGTTAATATTAACCCCTGATGGGTTAATATTCCCCAAGAGAGGGCTATATAGCTATAGTGCTAAGGGGAAGGGTATTTACATAGAATTTTGGGATTTTTACATAGATCTTTATAGGATTAGGAAAGGGGGATGCTTAGGGAGCTAAATAATACATCAGTTGTTAATATGACATTGTGAGGTGAGTGTATAGGGGGAAATACTAAGTTTTAAGAAGTAAAACTTAGGGATGGGGGATGAGGGAATTGAGAATCAAGGTTTTTACACAAAAAATGTGGCTTCTTTTCCTTGACTGAACTTCATAGTTTGAGCTGGTACTCTGTCAAGAACTGAAGTGGAACAGGACACTTGAGTAGATCTCAAGGTCCTTGGGGATGTTAGTAAATGATGTTTGGGGGAAAATAGGGGAGGTTAGACATGCTTCCAATGTTTTGTCCTCAAGCCTCTACTTTGATGCCAATATCCTGAATGGAATGAGTCTTGTACTTGATAAGCCAATTGGTGATGGCCCTTCCTTTCTGAAACCTTGCACTACTTACCCATCCTAGTAATCCTAACATTTTTTCTTCACTTGAAGTGGGTGCACTTGAATTAGTAGACCCTGATTGTTCTCTTTTTCTTTTGACTGCCCTCCTATATAAATGTACCCTTATTTCTTCCAAGGACCCAGATTAAGCAGTTGGGCTCCTTCGTTTCTCTACCTAGCTAGTCATCTGCCAAGCTTGAGCTGTTTGGACAGGAAAAATTCTCTATTTTGCAACAAGCAATTTAAACATGGCATGGTCCATATTAGACTATTGAGCCATCCATCAAGCATGATTAGCAATAGTGTTTGTAGAGTATGATACTGCCCAAAGATAGTAGTGGCATTTTGACTGGCCACTTTCTTGGCCTTTAGTTTGGGGTTCATTTTCACTTTTCTTTTGACCATTTGATTTTCTTTCCTTTTGATTATTCTTTTAAGGCATACCCTCTTTTCATTTTTTAATTTTCATAGTAAGTACACAAAATATGGAACCTTTGCAGCTTGCAATGATGAACATATTTAGCCCTTCCACTGTCAATCATGAAAGATGAAACCTATTGGTATAGGAACCTAACAAGAAGCATGTATTCTCAAATGACCAAATCACAAAGCAAACAAAAAGTGGAAGCTTAAAAGGGAATACAAGGTTAGGGAAGTGGTCTTGGTAGATAAAAGGCCAATGCCCATCATATTCATGGGAAAATTGGGGAGGATTATTACTACATTGTCAAACTCAATGACGAACTTTGGCTGCAACCAATCAAGTTAAGTCATGTCACCCATTTTCTTGATACTTGACATCGTATTATATGCATTTTAGGGAAGGGTGCATTGCATGTTGATTTTCTCATTAGAACTAACATCAAATGACATTTCTCATGGTAGATTAGCTACATTTAGATTAAACATGAGTGGTAGACCTCCTTGTAGCCATAATTTTTGTTTCAACTTTTATTGACACCTTGAATGCCTTCTCCAATGAATTAGGTTCCCAAAGGTTAAACTATTGTCGGATATTATTATTTAAATTCCCTATGAATACATCAATCAAATGCTCCTCTAGAATATCAGTTACCTTGATATTCAATTTTTGGAAGTCCTGAATGTGCTCTACCAATGAACCCTTTTGTTTGAGATTTATCAATTGGCTAAAGAAGGTGTTTCTCTTTGTATCCTCATAATATGCTATCAATTCCTCCATAAAAATTGACCAAGTGATAAGGGATTTATGAGAATACCACACAAATTGATTGGGTTCTAAAAATAAAGATGTGTTGAGTACCTTTTGTGTGTGTTGCACATCATGTAAATCAAATAATTTCTCCATTTGTAGTATCCATGTTACTGAATCCATTCCATTAAACATCCTCATGTCAATATTTGGTATGTGTTTGGTCTTAAACCCAAACTTTGAGTCTCTAAAATCATGGTTCACATTCTTTTTGTTCTCATCGTGAGTTTCATGGAATACCTTGTTGTCTTTAGGAAGCATTTCTTGTAGCAACTTTGTCAAAGCTTCCTGTAAACCTTCCATTTATGTTTTTAAACCATGCTTTCAACCTTACATGTCCCTTTTTATTTTTTGATTCTAAACCATCCATGTCCCCTTTTAAACAATCCATATTAACATTTATCATTGCTTCCAATTCATTTTTTGCTACTCTTTGCAAGAGCAAAATTTGTTATACTTGGTCTCGTAATTTTGAGATATCATGTGGCATTTCTTCCTCTTATTCATGTGTCATAGTAGATATTTTTTTTGGCTTCCTGGGTGTATCCATTCTTTTATTTTGAGGAATTTTAAAACCAAATATTGATATATATGCTTCAATATGCCCTTTAAATCATTTCAAATTGATTTTTCAAACAAAAGTTATGAAAATTTTTGGCTTAGGGGGTCCTGACCTAGGTTCAAAGTTAGTTGTGCAAACCAACAAAACCCTACACTACTGACCCTTTCAGCAACAACCCACTAGCGCAGGCTACAGTCTCACCTGAAGCAGTATTATGGGATGCAAGAACTAAGTTTCTGCATTTAGAGACTAGTATGATGTCTTCCAACGCCTCAAATCTTCCTTCGTGTGGATCGATACACTCTTAGGGTGTGTTACACAAAAAATTCTCACTTTGACATTCTGCAATCTGTGTGAGTCCATTACCACTCATACTTTCCTCCTTTGCAAGTCTTAAGCTTGTATTCCTCATATCAAGCCTTGAAAATAAGAGAAAGCCCTTAAAAGTCTCTAAAACTCTGGTTCCGCACTCTCTCTTTGCATTCCCTGCGGTCCTGCACCTAATGGTCATGTATCCTACGCACCTGACTGCTCTGTCTTTGTGTTATGGGTGCGGACCCCTGTAAAAGTTAAAAAGGTGCAAGTATATTCTTAAAAACTCGCTTTGAGTCATTTCTAGAAGCTTCTAGAAGGAATCTTGAGGTGGCAAGTTCGCTCCCTTAAGGTTCATGCATCCCATACCTTAAGGAGTTAACCCCTTGATGTGAGGAGCTTATCCCTTTGAAGGAGGACTCTATCCCTTCATAGGTGGACCTACAACCTCCTTCCTCTGCACTATAAAATGAAGCATTGGGCTGGTTACTTGGGAGGTTGAAAGCTGAATATTTTTGAGGTGAAATGCTGCTGGAACTTAGTCTTCTTAATTGAGCTTTTATGATGAGAGATTACATACCTCTTTGATCTCATTTGGAAGAGTGTAAGGCTTTTCAAAGTAAAGGAGATTCCTATTTCGGACCCTGGGAAGAGCTTGTTCAACATCAAGGCTGAAAAGGTTGTAAGATTCTTCTACTTCAAAGTTAATACAAACAAGTTTGTTTTTCTCAATAAGCTGTTGTTTTATGGTTTATTTTATGGATTCCTTGATCACCATAATGAACATGATTTATGATATTAGCTATGCAGGTGCTATTTTATGTTTGCTTGTTTGTGATTGCAAGTTCTCAAAAGGAAACTTTTTCAAATGGTTGAAGGATGGCTGCTACAAACTAGCACTGGACTTAAGGTAGGGTCTAAACACCTCTATAGTTTTTATTTATGAATCGCATATGTTTAGAGAAAGATAGATTTGTTTGTCTGCTTGTTTCTAGATATCTTTTGATACTAGGGAGATCGGCCTTGTCTGCAAGATCGATTTATCTGGCCAACAAATTGGCGACTCCACTGGGGAACTGAATTTGGTTTCTGGTTTTCCTTTGTCTTTGACTTGAGAAACTTGTTCTTGTTTCTGGTTTTTGCTTGATGTGTGTTGGATTGGGTAGTTTAGGATTTGGATTATTTTTTTTTTTTCAAAGTTTTCAGGGGACCGCACTTGCTCTTTACAGACAGTGCGGACATATCCACACTTTTCCTTTAGTACACAAAGCGGTACCGCATCTGGTTCTTCTGGAAGCCTGCAGATCCTGTAAAATTAAAAAAAAAAAAACCTAAAATGTTTTCTTCCAGTTAAGTTTAGGTTTCATTTATGACTTTTAGTGTCTACCTAGATCTGCATGTGTTCTGTCAAAAATTCTTGTGAGTGAGTTCCATTGGAATTTTTGTTTTAGATGATTTTCTAGAAGTTTTGCATGCCTGGAGTGGTTTTCACTTGGTCTTTGTAGTGACTCAAAGATCAGAAGCCTCAGAAACCTTAGATTACCCTGGTGTCTTTTCGTCCTCTTGATGAGTCTAACCTGTTTGTGAAATCTGTCCTTTGCGAGAAATAGATTTACTTCTTTCCTTGCAAATCCTTGAACAAGCTTTGTCATAAGTTTTGAATTTCATTTTTATAAAAGAAAACATATTTAGATGTTTTTTGATTGATTTGTTATTCTGAATGAATGAATCCTTAGTTTACTTAATGACTAAGTAAAACGTCCTCAAAAATAATTTAAGCTTTTATTCAATTAGGTTTTTAGAAGTTTTTAGATCTCAAGATTAGTTTTTGTAGTTTTGAGTGTTTTCTAGAAATTTTAGTTCTCTTTTGAAGAAATTGTTTTTTGTAGTTTCGAGTTTTGAAAAATAAAGGGATTTATTGTGATCATAATTAGTAGTCTCATTTTGAGTTCTTATTGAAAAAGACAAAAAGATTTTCTTTTCATTTACAGACTATGGTGTGGTATCCATCTCAAACTCAACAGACTATGTAGCCTAATGTGCAGTTATCAAGTCAACCTGGACAACCTTTGGTTTCTAGTCCAAACCAGCAACCTATCCAGCCTATTGTTCAAACCTCTGCACCTGGTTTAGTTCACCAGCCTGGGCCTAGTTCACCTCGAACTCCGCCTCAAACTGTTGCTGCGACTATTGCAGCTTCTGTTCAACCTACCACACCTATTTCTGGAGTATCGGTAGCTCCGGTTTCTACTGTTCCTGCATCAGTGCAAACTCCTCAAGCCTCTTTACCACAGTCAGGACCTAAAGTTCAGACATCGGTTCAAATGCCTACAGGACAAGTTGGTCCAAGTACGGTTATCACAACTCAAGCGCAATTCACTTATCAACCATACCAGAGACAATATCAATTCGGGCCTACTGTACAAAACCTAGTTTATTAGTATCAACTGTACCCTAGCTATACTTATCAACAACCTCAACAACCCCAGTTTGGTCCAGTTAATCCTGGTTTCCCGGGAGGTTATAACATTCTTAATGAAAATCCAATTCCAGGTTATCCTGGATATCCTCCCCCTAGATCTGGTCTTGTTACCCAAGGTTTTTGCGACCCTAACCATCAGTTACCTTTTATTGCAACTTTGGATTTATCTGATTTGTCACGCCTTACGAACGATCCGATTTACTATCTTCCGTATTGGCCGCCAATGCCTAATAAGTTGCCCAGTGATATCTCAAAGTTCAAGGGTAAGTCAGGAAAGGATCCTTCAAATCATGTTATGACTTATCACCTCTGGTGTGCATTTAATCCATTATTGATGATTCAATTCGTCTACGTCTTTTTCAACGAACTCTGGTTGGTCTTGCTGCCAAATGGTACATTGAGTTACCACGAGGCTCTTTTTATAATTTTAGTTAGTTAGCCACTTCTTTCTTAACTCATTTTCAGTTGCCTGTCAGATACGACAATGGCATGGAATTGTTAACTTCACTAAAACAATCCACGTCCACATATATTTCTGATCATATTCATGAATGGCGATGTAGACGACATTTGGTGAAAGTTTTCATTCCGGATCAAATTTTAGTGGAATGGTTTGTTAAATCATTATTACCTAAAATCACTAAAGATGTAGCTAAGGCAGGAGTTGTTACTGAAGAGCAAGTCATTGCTCAGGCTCAGTACCTTGACCTCATCTATATGCAGTCAGCTACTTTACGTGAAAAAATCCTCGATCTTCCGAAACACAATCAAATAACTGCAGGTCCTTCAGGGTCTCATGCTGCTGATGGTATGATTGGTTCAGTTAGTACTAAAAGCAAGAAGAAATCTTCAAAGAAATCTTCTCCTATTATAACTTTACCAGATTCCCTGATGGGAGACTCTTCCGCTGAAATTCCTGCTGATATCCATGTCGTAGAATCATCTATGGCCAAATCAAAATCCGGTGGTAAAAAGAAGGGGAAGAAGAAAAACAAACAAAACTCAAAAGAGAAAACAGATAAAAATGAATCTACTGACAAGAAACGTAAACCTCACTTTCCTTGTCTCATCTGTGATGAGGTTCATTTTACCAAAGACTACCCACATCGAGCAGAGGTTTCAAAAATCGTCAAAGGTTCTCAAATGCCTACTGTCTTGAAGGATCCTTTTCCTAATCAAGATAGTAAGATCATCGGTTCTTCCTCAAATATCTCTGAAGAACCCATTATGATGATGTCTCATGTTAGGATTGCGATGCGATCGCAAGATTATGGTAGTAAAAATCCTGTTGGTGGTAAAGAAGCAAAATATTCTAATTCAAACCCATCAACTACAACTCCTCCTGGTTCTGATCCGCTACAGATTGAGAAACCTAACCCTGACTTAGTAATCAAACCGCCTGCTAAAGGTATACTTCGAAAATCAGCTTCCAATCCACATGCGAGAGCTGCTCAGAATTATAACATTGTTGAAGACTTAGTTATTTCCACTTCAGCAATGTCGGCTTTGGAAGTGCTGCAATCATGCCCAACACAGCGTAAATTACTATTGTCTGCTATAGGAGCTGTTGATATTCAGGATTCGAACCTAATAATATTCTATTTAGAGAATAGTACACCTCACCTACCTCATCAAATGGCTTTCCAGATTCCAGTGTTAGTCAAAAACAGACCTTGCTTTCGGACTATGATTGATGAGGGAGCTTCTATGTGTATTATGTCGATCTAGTGTTGGATATTGCTTGGTTCTCCTACACTCAATCAGTCTCCGACAATTCTAAAGGCTTTTGATGGTCGAGGGTTCCATCGTTTTCGCATTTTGCAGGATTTACCTATAGGGGTTGAAGGCAAAACTGTAAATCTAAATGTGGAAGTGGTTGATGCCCCTCTAGATTACAACCTTCTCTTGGGTCGCAGTTGGTCTTACACTATGACTGCTATTGTTTCATCGGTCTTTTAGGTTATCAAGTTTCCTCATAACAGAAAGATCGTTACGATAGACCAGCTGACTTATTTTTCATCCGACCCAGCCTCTTCAGATAGTATTCAGCATGTCGGTAAAACAACTATCCCTTACAAGGATGTTGGGGTAGGTTTGATTAAAGATTCTGGTTTACTAGGAACTTTTTCCTTCCCTCCTCCTAATGTATCGCCTTCTATTGCAACTATTCATATGATTTCATCGAACACTATTGCTTTTGATGATCCTTGGATCGTACCTTCCAATTCCGAGGTGGATTCATTTAATGGCGCGATGCCTTTGAGTCCCTTTGAAATTGCATATCAGGCTGTACAGTCGTTTTCTGACTCTTGTTCAACCGAAACTGATCCAATGAATGTGGTCCATGGGGAATCACTTTTGATATCAACCTCAGCTTCAACAACGTTTTCTGATCCTATTCATACTGATGAGAAAATTTGTGAGCTTTTGTCTGTTGATGATTTACCATGGGAAGATCTTCATCATCGAACTTCGTTTTTACCTGAGCTTGATCATTTTGAAAATGATTTTTCATCTATTTTTACTACTAACTATGTAAAAGAACCACATAATCCATTGCAATATCCTGATTCTGAGTTAAATTTGGGAAATATCTCTCGAACGGTTCCTATTGACATTTCAGTTAAACTTGGAATTATTGAAAAAATTCATATAGGTGCTTCCTGTACGGACGATGAAATCCAAACTTATAAAGCCCTATTTCAAGAATTTTGTGACGTGTTTTCCTGGTCATATGAAGAAATGCCAGGAATCGATCCATCAATTATTTTCCATGAAATTAAAACTTACCTGGATGCTAAACCTATCTGACAACATTTGCGTTAGATACATCCGAGAAAAGTCGTTGCTATTAAGGCTGAAGTTGAGAAATTACTTCATGTAGGTTTCATTTATCCAATTCCTTTAACAGATTGGGTATCGAAATGTTATGAAACCAGCTCAAGAAAAGATAGAAAAGATAGATCAACGCCTTATAATTCAGCCTCTTCGAGGGGGAAACCTCCTTTACATTACATAAATGAACAATTCTTCGATGATACAAATGAAAAGACCTCCTTTCTATATATA
>APFE031058926.1:20926-38283 GCA_000404065.3 Pinus taeda
CAAAAAGCAAGGAACGATAAGAATATGTATCAATTATAGGGATATTAATCGAGCTTGTACTAAAGACAATTATCCAACCCCCTATATCAATCAAATTATTGATGATTGTGCCGGCAATGAAATGTTCTCCTTTATGGATGGTTTTTCCAGTTACAATCAAATCAACATACTCCCTACTGATCAACCTAAAACGACTTTCATTTGTCCATGGGGGACATTTGCTTATTGCAAATTACCTTTTGGATTGAAGAACGTTGGAGCAACTTTTCAAAGGGCTATGTCTTACGCATTTCATGACATTAAGCACATTGTGTAGCCTTATCTTGATGATTTACCAGCCCATTCATTACGTAGAGCCGATCATCTCACTCATTTACGAGCTATCTTTATGAGATGTAGGCATTATTAAATTAGGATGAATCCACACAAAAGTGTATTCTATGTAGAAACGGGTCGTTTACTGGGATTTGTCGTCTCAAAAGTTGGCATTTGTGTCGATCCCTCGAAGGTTGAAGCTATCTTCAATTTACCTCCTCCTTCGACTCTTCGCCAACTCCAAATTTTGCAAGGGAAAGCAAACTTTTTACATTGCTTCATTCCTAACTACACTGAGATAACGAAAGGCTTTACTAGGTTGTTGAAACAGAATACTCCATTCTTTTGGGATGAGATCGCTGACAAATCTTTTGATGCACTTAAACACGCATTAACCCATGCACCGTTACTGCATCTTCCCAATTACAACCAAGATTACTTTTTGTACCTCGCCGCTTCTCATTCCACCATTGGGATGGTTTTAGTTCAGGAAGATGAATTCAACAATCAACATGTGATTTAATATCTTAGTCGAACTCTAAATCCAACTGAGCTTAAATATTCACATGTGGAGAAATTGGCCTTGGCAGCTGTTCAAGCTGTCCAAAGATTTCGTCACTACATCTTATTACGCAAAACCACAGTAATTTCTGACTGTAACCATATGATGTATATCTTGACCAAACAACTGCAAGGGGGCAAGTATTCCAAATGGATAGTTATCCTGTAGGAATTTGAAAAATCAAAAGCAAAGAAGTCTTTGGTTTTTGCCGAACTGATGTGTGATTTCCCGCGTACTGATACTGAAATTGTGGCGGAAGAGCCCATTGCGGACGAATCCTTGTTTCTTATCAGTACTCTTGATCCATGGTATGGAGATATTATTGTTTATCTCCAAACCCAATCTTTTCGGCCTGAAATCTCATGATCTCCACGACGGAAAATACGTTTCCAATCCCAACAGTATAATATTATTGGAGATACACTCTATCGTCATGGGGCAGATTCTATTTTCCAACGTTGTCTAACTCATGAAGAAGCTGAAAAGGTTCTGAATAACTGTCACTCTGGAGCATGTGGCGGTCATATGTCTAGGTATGCCACAACCCAAAAGATTTACGCGCTGGTTATTTCTAGCCATCCTTATTCAAAGATTGTATCTATGCAGTCCGAAAATGCCACAATTGTCAAATTTTTTATCGTAAGATGCGTGCTCCACTTGCTCCTCTCCACCCTATAATTGTTGTCAGTCCTTTCACAAAGTGGGGTATTGACTTTATTACATGTAACCCTCACTCGGCCGAGGGGCATGCGTATATCATCCTAGCGGTAGATTATTTTACTAAGTGGGCCGAGGCGATGCCTACATTTTCAGCAGATGGAAAAACTGTTGCAACCTTCATAGTCAAACATATAATTTCTAGATTCGATGTTCCTCAAGCTATTATTACTGATCATGGAAGTCATTTTTGAAACATCATGATGATTGAACTGACAGATCAACTTGGCTTGCATCACGATATTTCTACTCCATATTACCCACAGGCTAATGGTCTGGTTGAAGCTATCAATAAAGTTCTAGTCACTATGATCCAATGAATCATTGGTATTCATAGGTTGAATTGGAATAATATGTTATTTTCAGCACTTTGGGCATATCGAATCTCAGTGAAAATTTCAACTGGTTTCACTCCTTGTCAACTAGTTTACGGTTTGAAAGCAGTGTTACCTATTGAATGCAAAATTCCATCATTACAAATAGCCATAGAATTACTCCCAGCCACTTCTGAAGAGGAGAAACACTTTTTGTACTTAGCTCAGCTAGATGAGAATCGACGCACTGCTACACTAGCAGTCGAAACTCATGCGAAACGAATAAAAGCTCAGTACAACCAAAATGTTACACATAATTTTTCGGAAGGAGACCTAGTTTTACTATATGATCAAGCAAAAGATAAGCTAGGGGCTGGAAAATTTGTACCTATGTGGCATGGTCCTTATATTGTTAAGCGAAAGTTGGCAAAAGGGGCCTATGAATTGGTAGATTTTGATGGCGTCTCTTTGGGTAAACCCAGAAATGGGCTTTATCTGAAGAGATATTATGCTTAAATTTCGGTGTGGAGATTTTTGTTAGATTAGTTTCTTTATAGCTAGTGTGTTTTAGATTAGAAAAGTGTGCTTATTTTAGAAAGTGCTTTTATCATTATTCCTATTTATCTTGATTTTACTCTTGATATTGCAAATGTCAATATCTCTTCAAACATACATTGGTTTTGCTGATGGTGCTTGTCGTAATACATGGAACATTTCTGTTAGGTAAACTTGACTCAGGATAGAGTCAAAGTTGGCCAGGCTAAACAATAATAGTTTTGAGTCACATGGTATTGTGCACCCATGGTATTCTACCCATGGTATTATATGTAATGGAGCCTATAAAAGGCTGGAAGGACTTCATTGTAATGCAAGGGCTTGTAGGTGAGCGGTGAAGGCTCACTGGGCCGGATTGGCTAGGTTTTTGGCCAAGGATAATGAAATTTCATTATGAATGGGTTTTTTCCCCGGATTTGGAGTTTTCCCAGATAAACATGTGTGTTTATGTGTTTATGGTTGTTGCTGTTTATTTTTGTATTTATTTCTCTCAGTAATTCTCTGCAATTGATTTGTGTTATTGGGTAAATTTCTTAACAATTGTTTATCTGGGAAAACCCCTAATCTAGGGAAAAACCCGATCATAATGAAATTTCATTATCCTGGCCAAAACCATGGCCAATCCAGCCAAGTGGGCCTTCACCACTCACCTCTAGGCCTTGCATGACAATGAAGTCTTTCCAGCCTTTTATAGGCTCCATTACATATAATATCACGGGAAGAATACCATGTGCCCCAAAACTATCACTGTTTAACCTCCTTTGACTCTATCCAAGTCAAGTTTACTTAACAATTTCTTCCCCAACTTGGGTTATCTATTCACCCTCTGATGAGTTAGTATCTATGCATGGGGTAAGCCTCGGTCAAACAACGAATAACATTGCAGAGTATAGTGCTGTGATTGAGTTATTATCTGAATCCATCTCATTTGGGATTCGGAGTTTGATTGTTAGGTTAGATTCTGAACTCGTTGTATTACAACTTAACAGGGTTTATTCCATTAGAAATCCAGTGTTATTAAGATTATTTTTTAGAGTTCGTCTCTTGGAACGTGAATTTGATTACATTGAATATCAACATATTCCAAGACATTTAAATACATTAGCAGATGCAGTTGCTTCTCGTATGATGAATAGACATTTGCAATAATCAAAATAGTAAATTTAAAAACATTCAATAACATGTTACACAAGATAGCCAGTAATAATGATATATCATAGCATAGAAGAAGTGTGTCAAAATATACATCGTCTTCGATCATAGGTTGAAAAACACCTTATGATCGGCAAAAATGATAGTACAAAAAGACAAAAATGTCATGTGAGTCTACGAAAGCGATCATCCTATGCCTGGTGATGATCACGATAAGAAACCACTGCTCGGGCCACCCTACAAAGGAACCTCCTAAAAGGTCCTAGGACCCCAATCACATATCACTGTAACCTAAGTGGAATATCATCTATGCTAGTCTCTGGAATATCTGTTGTCAAACGCTCTAGATGATTCTCCAAATCGGTCAAGATCTCTGTAGATTGGTCCTGTGGGGCCGGTATTGCTGCAGCTGGGTATCTCCTCTCGTAAGGCTAGAGAGCGGCTGGTCATCGTGGACCCACATCTGCATTTAAAACTTTTTATTGTCAGTTTTGGACGATTTAAAAAACAAAAAATTAGTTAAAACTTAGAAAGTGTTGAAAATGATTTTATCTGAATCATCCCACTACTCTCCTGGTGGAAGAATCATGTCTAGGTCACCGCGATAATCCATCCTGGCATATGGAAAATCCTAAATCACAAAAATTTGGTTCCTCAACCAACAAAAATACTCAGGTGGAAATCGAACAACCTCTAAACCCTCCTCAGGGTGGCGGACCATCATTGCAACCCAACGCATTATCCTATGCTCTCGAGGAAGACCAGCCTCAACAGAAAGTTGTTGTGGGACCAGCATAGGGACCCTCTCTAGACCAAAGCTCACAACGAGGAAACTGTATCCAAAGTTTTTTAGTTGTCCGTTCTTTGCTCTGGTTAGTTGGCCTTTTACATTCGCCAACACAGCCTCGCACCAGTTGAATATGGTACCTCGATAACAGCCTACAGCCATTTGCATCTGGGATCCAGTAGCTACATGCAATGCTGCACTCCCGCATAGTCTGATGACAGTGAATGCAATAACCTTAAGTTTAGGATGGTCGATCGTTTTAATATCGATTCGTTTGTCCTTTGTTTGATCATTGCAAAACTCCAATCGGAGACTAGCGATAGATTGGCCACCTGGCCTAGTCCCGAAAAGAGATAATCGTTCACCTCTCTTGGGCAAACCAATCAAAAAATATATGTACTCTAGCTCAATTTCGAGTCGGTGGCCACCAATCATGAAACATTGGTCCTGTATGTTCCACCTGTCTACCAGCCATTGCAAGAAGTCTACTTGGGCCCTCATGCCTGGTATGGCCCAGAACTTAAATAGTCTACATGCTCTCAATGCATCCAATGTGGGTGGATAATTTATTGTGGAAAGATCCACATCCTCATGCTCGTGTTCCCACCAAATCAGCATTTTATATGTCCTACAATGCAAAAAAGACATATTATAACAATTTAGTTCGAAAATTTTTGGGCGGAAATGGAGAAATTTGAATTTATAAAATCCATTTCGCAGGGTCCGCACCCGTTGGTTATAGACAGTGCGTAGGTCGGCATGCGTCGTAAGCAATAGGTGCGGACCCACGACTTTTTTCTTTGTAGAAAAATTCGGGGTCCGCAAGGGCTGCATGTTGCACCTGCAGACCCCCGCAAGTGATTTTCTAAACCAAATTCTCCTTTAAAAATCAATTTTAAAGCCTAAAAACAAAATGTAAAAGCTTGAAATGCAAGATAAAGATGATGTGGATTACCTAGAGCTGACAGTTTTCGATTCCAATAGAAGGATTTTCCGCAATCTTCATAGGAAGTTTCTTACCCAAAAGCTCTCACTTCTCACTCTGAAATCAAATGGTAAAAATGAATTTACAAAAGCCCTTTTTATAAGATTTTTTGAATAAATGAATTTTTAATTTATTTATTTTTCACTTTAAAAAGGTAACCTTTTGATACGTTTTTATTTATCTTAAACATGTATGAGTAATGTTTTGAGTTTTTTGCAGAATATTGGATTTTTCGGGGAAAATTGATCATTTTCAACAAATAGTACTTTTATCACTTTTTCGGTCTCTTTAAAAAACTTACGAAAAAGCGAAACATTAGAGTCCTCTTTAAGCTCTTTTCTGACTCGTAAAATATGAAAAGATTGCCAAGTTTTTTCCTTTTTAAACTCATTAAACAGAATTAAAAAGGCGGTCCACTTACAGCTCTTTTCTGACCATATAAACATGAAAATATCGCCGGACTTTTGTCGTTTCAAGTTCGATACTAGTTCTAAAGCAACGTGTCCTCGATCGTTTTTTTACTTTTTTGGATAGGAACCACTAATTATGAAAAGTACTCCTTGATCGTAATGGTCAAGCGGTTCTCTCAAGTATTATTTTATACTTTTTTCGGGCTTGAGGGACACAAATTTACGAAAAAAGACACCCATGGAGTTTTCTTAATTTTTTCTTTTGACTCCCTAAAATTGAAAAACACCGAGTTTTTCCTATACTGGACTCGTTAAAATTTAACAGTAAAGGACATGTTCAATTTTAAACAGGAATGAACCACTCCTTCTTAGGGTTCGAATTTTAAACTAAGTTGGACTCATCCGAAGGATGAGCTTATAAACAAGCAAATGTTATCCTCCTCAAGCTTGTCAAAAATAAAGAGGTACTTGCTAGAAATGGTGGGGGAAAAGAGAGAAAAATGAACTTGTTTGTTACACTTTGTGTTTTAGAAAAGCAGTTAACCACTCTTGAACACGACACTTTTTATTCACCTGGGTTGGGAAATCCTTTGCTTAACAGTTAATCAAACAATATTGAAAGTCTTCAACCGGTTTCTGGGTATTAGCTTTGGGTCAATTGTCACCAAACCATCTAGAGTGTCATTATGTGTTCAAGAGGTCAGTTCAAATAAAACATTCATCTGCAAAATATCTGTCATCCATTTTGACCATTCCTGAGTCATTCCTTGCCAATATATTTCTTCAAAATTTGATCTATGATTTCGTGTTGTAGGCTTGCCTACGACAGATCGCTTTCTATCAACTTCAGCTCATTATCTAGAAATATGATCTAGAAATCGTCAGTACCTTGGAATCTGCATGCCCTAATGGCAGGTTTCTCGCCTTCGACAATAGGTTGCATCATTGACCTTCGATCAAAGGATTCTATGACATGTTCGAAATCAGCTCATTTATTCACATTTCATGGATTGTACTGAGTACTTTGACAGCCATTGACATTACTAGTGGTTTCTCTCATACTTGTTAACAGTTCACATCATTGACTGGTAATCAAGTGGTTTCTACCATGTTCGACTTCGACACATTCATTCACATGGATAGAATCGTACTAGTTCGGGAAACAGAAATCAAGACCCTGGATCTAGTTTCTACCATCCAGGCTGTGAGGAATTTTTTTATTCATTATACAGTGGACTATTCATAAACAGATGGTTGCGCCCATACTGTGTCTACATATGTCTATACTCTTGATGTATTACAAAATATTCTTGTATCAGAACAATTTAGTCAGTTTTAATCTCAATATGGGAATGCCTACCTCAGCGATGATATGTTCACATTTTGCATTGAATGTTTTTACAGGTTCCGACTAGGGTGTCCACAGGATGATCCTTGAAATGATAAAGTACTTCACTCTTCATAGATGACAAACTGTATCTTCATCTATTACAAACTTCGCACTTTAGGGGGCAATCTGTTACACAAAAAATTCTCACCTTGACATTCTGCAATCTGTGTGAGTCCATTACCACTCATACTTTCCTCCTTTTCAAGTCTTAAGCCTCAGTTCCTCATATCAAGCCTTGAAAATAAGAGAAAGCCCTTAAAAGTCTCTAAAACTCTGGTTCCGCACTTTCTCTTTGCATTACCTGTGGTCCCGCACCTAATGGTCATGTCTCCTACGCACCTGATCGCTCTGTCTCTGCGTTATGGGTGCGGACCCCTGTAAAAGTTAAAAAGGCACAAGTATATTATTAAAAACTCACTTTGAGTCATTTCTAGAAGCTTCTGGAAGGAATATTGAGGTGGAAAGTTCGCTCCCTTAAGGTTCATGCATCCCATACCTTAAGGAGCTAACCCCTTGATGTGAGGAGATTATCCCTTTGAAGGAGGACTTTATCCCTTCATAGGTGGACCTACAACCTCCTTCCTCTGCACTATAAAATGAAGCATTGGGCTGGTTACTTGGGAGGTTGAAAGCTGGATATTTTTGAGGTGAAATGTTGTTGGAACTTAGTATTCTTAATTGAGCTTTTATGATGAGAGATTACATACCTCTTTGATCTCATTTGGAAGAGTGTAAGGCTTGTCAAAGTAAATGAGATTCCTCTTTCGGACCCTGGGAAGAGCTTGTTCAACATCAAGGTTGAAAAGGTTGTAAGGTTCTTCTACTTCGAAGTTAATACAAATAAGTTTGTTTTTCTCAATAAGCTATTGTTTTATGGCTTATTTTATGGATTCCTTGATCATCATAATGAACATGATTTATGATATTAGCTATGCAAGTGCTATTTGATGTTTGCTTGTTTGTGATTGTAGGTTCTCAAAAGGAAACTTTTTTGGATGGTTGAAGGATGGCTGCTACAAACTAGCGTTGGACTTAAGGTAGGGTCTAAACACCTCTATAGTTTTTATTTATGAATCCCATATGTTTAGAGAAAGATAGATTTGTTTGTCTCTGCTTGTTGCTAGATATCTTTTGATACTAGGGAGATCGGCCTTGTCCGCAAGAGCAAAATTTGTTGCACTTAGTCTCATGATTTTGAGATATCATGTGGCATTTCTTCCTCTTATTCATGTGTCATAGTAGAGATTTTTGTTGGCTTATTGGGTGTATACATTCTTTTATTTTGAGGCATTTTAAGGCCAAATATTGATATATATGCTTCAATATGCCCTTTGAATCACTTCAAATTGATTTTTGAAACAAAAGTTATGAAATTTTTTGGCTTAGGGGGTCCTGACCCAGGTTCAGAGTTAGTTGTGCAAACCAACAAAACCCTACACTACTGGCCCTTTCATCAACAACCCGTTAGCGCAGGCTGCAGTCTCACCCGAAGCAGTATTATGGGATGCAAGAACTAAGTTTCTGCATTTAGAGACTAGTATGATGTCTTCCAATGCCTCAGATCTTCCTTTGCGTGGATCAATACACTCGTAGGGTGCACTGCTACAACTCTGTTAAAATATCCTTCAGACCTTCGCAAAGGTCTACGATTAGTCCTTGCGTACCTCTAACAGTCAATTTGTCTACTTACGCACATCAAAGAGCAGTCTTAAATTAGGGTTCGCGCAGATTTACTTAAGTTATTAGTAAACATCAGATAATTCATCAGAGTCTTTGTGAAAATACTTAAACATCCATTACATACATCATTAACACTTATTCAAGAAAATCGCGCAACATTCAATCCATATTTCATAAAACACATCATTCATCGACAGCATATAGCATTAACAAAAATAAATAGAAATACACAAGAATTCTTTAGTGACTATCTTTATTGATCTTTAATTCAAGGTTACAAACTCAAAACTACCTTGCGCACACAACTGCAGGGGTCTGCGCACTCAGCTATGGACTCTACCTAGGCCTCTACACACTCAACTACAAATCCTTTCTTCTATCTTACCCACTTCTCTTCGTTATCACTTCCCCTTCTTTATCATCAATTATCCCTTAAACTCCCTAAGACACACCTATTTATAGCCTTTTTCATACAATGCCATGGTCCGTGGACCATGGATGAATCTCAAAAACGACTCAAACTTTACATAAAACAAGGGGCTAAACCCCTTTGACTCCTATTCATCTATGCGCTTCGCATCCACAAATTACTAAGACTTCATATTATTTACAAAAATTGTACCAACAATTGGGTTATCTTAACCCCAAACTGACCCAGGGGACCCCATCCCAACAAGCCCCCAACACAAAGATCGTGACTCGCCCTTGAGTCACTTTACTGGCGTCGCGATCTTACTGCACCTGGATCAATGCAACTTCGACAGCGCTCTGTGTTGCTGCCTGCTTAACTTCCTCGACCAAATTTTCTGTGGCTGGTCCTTCTATTGCCAGCCTCATCGTTTGTTGTGTCTGTTGCAGTCCTTTAAGCTTATCCTAATTGGTAGTTGTTACTTGATACGCCTCCTCCAACCAATGCTGCAACCTGGACTTTAGCAAGGCCTCCTTCTTCTACGCTTCCTCTACCTATGCTAGGAGCTACTTTCCTTCCTGTAATTTGGCAAGGCGCTGTGTTGGTGCTAAGGAGCACGCAATTGCCCTGACTTCATCATATTTATGCTATAGCTCTCTTACCTTTGTGCTCAGTGTCTGCAAGTTCATATCCTCCTATAGATTGGTCACGAGGTCTGTAGCCTACTCAAACAATTTTGCACTACTCCCGGACCTCACGCAAAGTCTTGGGATGCAACTTCAACTGAAGCTCTGCAATCTTCATGTTGAACTCAAAGGTTACCCATCCAAATTTTTCTTTAGCCTCACACACACCAACGGCTAGTTTTCTGATTTTCGCTTATGGTTGTGCATCCTCCGAGATGTGGAGCTCAAGCACGGTCTTGCATGCCTCTACTACTGCTAACTCCAGACTTGAACTACGCATCTGAAGTGCCTCCTTTTCCTTCAGTGCCTCCATATTTTCAATGAACATGCTCATTGTTGACTTTATACTCACTTGTGAGATTGAATGCGCACTGCTCCTTGATTCTCAATTCATCTACCACCCCCGTATGTAGCATGTGGAGGGTCTCATTGGAGAGCGTCGCTATGTTCAGTCCTATATTCTTGATTGTACTCAGGATAATACAATCTTCGGTGGACTCTGTGCAAATGGACCCATCAGGAAATGGTATGGTTTTGAGATCTAAGGCCCTTACCAGCTCTGCTGCTTGGCTTGTCCCAGGTGTCAGGCTCGCTTGCTCCATGCTCACTTGTCCAACGACCACCTGTAGTCTACTTGTTTGGATCTTCAACTCACGCAGATCCTTCTGGAAGCTCCCTAGTGTCTGCATGTATTGTTGCTCAAACTGTGATAGCACTTCTATCATGGTATCCTTGATTTTATCATTGATCTCATCAAGATCACCTTTTGTTAACACCATGGGATTAACTTGCGATTTATCATATTTCTGCTTCTTCCTTGTACCACCCTATTGCTCCTTGTCATGTCTCTTTAGAATAAATGGGGTGCTCTGCCCCTCCTCCCCTCCGCCGCCTTGTCCTGAATTTCTTCTTCCTCTTTCTCTGACGAAGGTGACTTGTCACCTTTTTGTGACTCACGATGTTCCTATTCCACGTGCTCCTTGGCAGTGTGTTCTTCTTTCACACGAGCCATTTTCATGACTTCTTTCTTTTTCTGCTCTGTGAGTGTACGCGTAGCTTGCTTAGTTGCCTCCTTTCTTTTCTAGGCATAAAAACTTTCCACACCCGTGCTTGGTCTAGCAGCTAAGTCTGACGGGGCATCCCACTCTGTAGGTCATTTCGATACAACCTCCTTGACATTTGTTTCTGACACTAAATAAGGCAATTCGTGCCATTTCTGCTAGGGATCCTTCCTTGCTTGGATATATACTCTATGGAAGTTAGCCTTGAATGTCGCATAGGCTGACAGCTGCGTGAACAAGGTTGGGGACAACCTCGGACGTTGATTGATGGCCATGCGAAGACTCATTTCCATAAGAACCCAAAATATCTTCGTCTCTATAATCCACGTCGCATCCTGTGTAAGCCATAAGGAAGCGAATTGCGTTGCCTCTAGTAATCCTTCCTCGAGCAGAGTAAATTGGCTATCCTCTGGGAATTCCCATGCAACAAGCACAATTGACAACAATAACCAAGCGTAGTGGAACGGCTTGGTTTCATCCTAGGCCTCGTGACAGTTCACTAGGAACTCCTGATAGAGGTATCTTGCCCAATTAAACTATACGCCTTTTGCGCACTGTGCAGCCAGGGAAACTACTAGCATCGAAACTTCATTCACATGACATTTTCACATCACTTTCCCTACTAAAATTTGGGCAACCACTTGAACTGTCGAGTTTGTTATAGAAATAATTAAATATTTTTGCAACTTCTTAAGGAGGCCGTAATCCCTCTTCATCCTTTCTGCGAGGTCTTTTTCCCCAGTCTTTCCGACAAATTCCTTAGCCAGGTTCGCACCTTTATAAGGAAGGTGTGTGATTTTGTGAATGAGCATGTCTGTAATGGGGATATGCCCTCCCAACCATAAACATCCATCATGCACCAATGTGAGTAGCTGGCGCACACATATCATGTTGATGGGGGTGCCGTGTTAATGTGGCACCCATAGCAAATTGATCAACCCTGAGTGCTCGACACCGCGGACCAATTCCTCTATTTCCAACATAGTAACACCTAATTCTGCATAATAGACCCTCCTCAAATACTTTTTTGTTTCCATGTGTGGAAACTTAGCATGGTCTGCAAGGTCCCAATCATCCATTTTTCAGCAGCGGAACCCTTGCGAGCTGTGGGCCTTCAAAAGGGACTTGCTCAGGTAGCAGGGGCATAGATATGGTGAACTTCTCAGAATCCGGTTCCTTCATGACCTTTTCTTTTCCCTTCCGCAGAGGGATACACTTGGGTAGATTTGTTATGGGTTCTGCTCCTTTAGCATCAATATCTTTTGTTCCCTGGGCTTCTTCCACCTCCAGGTCCATGAATTTCTCCAGTTGCTTGTCTTTATTCTGCTTCTGCGTTTCAATATGCTTCCTGTGGGATGTGCATGTTAGCATTAGCTTCTTCTACTTGTCCTTCATGGATTGCTTTGATTTGGCTGGTTGGGTTTCTCTAGTAGGGGTAGGCTTCGGCCAAGGTGACCTTGGTGCCGTAGGCATAGTAGCCGGAGCTTCCATACTTACAACTTCCGTGGTAGCGGCCTCAGAGGAAACATCGCTAGTACTAACAGTTTTAGCAGGACTTGGCGCAGACATTTTGTCAAGAATAAACTTTTGGTTTATCACAGGCAACTCAGCAAACACAGGGATCGCAACGAAATCCTCCCAAAACATTCGGCTCATAGGCAACAGACAGTGAAATTCACCAATAATTCTGAGAGCATAAAGTGTTCTCTGTTGGACTAGCATGTGTAATTTATAAGGAGTTTTGAATTCAAATATGACCCTTCCCCCCAATTTCTAACAATAAATGTTGTTTTGGTGGTAGATCTTCAAATATTTTTGCCTTAAATGTGGCCAGCCTGCTCCACTTAACCATCTTCTGGCTGTCAAGTCATGAACAGTAACTTCAACGGTCACTTTCCTGTTGTGTTTCATGACACCTTCCTCCATGGTGCAGCTTCCTGCACGCAGCTTTATGGATTGTATCTTCATCATTCTCCACGTAACCTACTAGCTGTGTTGTCCTCCAAACTAGGCAGTGTAGTTTATAGTCTTGTGCTCCCTTACAACAGCCTGGAGCACTAAGACTATCATGTTGTCATATAGTCATTGTGCAGGATCCCCTGTATAAAATTTCAATATGCTCTCATTCCCTCTTCCCGGGAAGGGTTCCTCATTTAACTTCGCGAGATGAACTGTGCCTCCATCTTTAATTTCTTTGACAATATATGGCCCTAACCAATGCATCTGGAATTTACCCAGAAATTTAGTGAAATTACTATCATATAACAAAACAAGATCGTTTACCTTGAATGTGTGAAGCTTGATATGGTGATCATGCCATGATTTTTCACATTCCTTCTGTACTTGTTGATGAAATCCTGCCAAAAATCGATCATCTTCGAGCTGCATTAGTTGTGCGATCCGTTCCTCCAAGGCCTCGTGATCCGCCATACCCATCAGGCCTGTTATGCGCAAACTGGGCACAATGTACTCCATCGGCATTACAGCTTTGACCCCATATACTAATCTGAACGGTGTTTGCCCTATCAGCTTCTTACAAGTAGTCCTATAAGCCCAAAATACTGCAGGTACGCAGACATCCCAATCATTTCACTGTGCATTGCAGATCTTCATCAACACGTTCTCCAAAATCTTATTAAAGGCTCCAATAGTTCCATTGGCCTATGGGTGATACAGTGTACTCTTCTGATGGTATACCTAGAATTCTTCAGCCAATGCGTTGATTGTCTTATTCAAAAAGTGCGTACCCCCGTCACTCATCAACACTTTCGGGCAGCCAAATGTGGTTAAGACATACTCAAACAAAAACTTCGCTGCCATAGCCCCTGTACAATCCTTAATCGGTTGTGCTTCTGCCCATCTTGTGAGATATTCTGTCATGGTGATAATATAGAGTGCACCTATTTTCTTTCCCGGGGGCTGAATTGGCCCAACAAAATCAATCACCCACTTCTAAAATGGTTGCAAAGATACTTGAAGATGTAGTGGTAACTCATCCCTTTGCAATGGTCTACCATTTCTTTGGCATGCATCGCATGCCTTTCAATACGCCTTGGAATCGTTCTGGAAACTTGGCCACCATAGACATGTGCGCAAGATATTTTGCGCAATTACATTTCCTGCATAATGACCTCCCGCAGCTCCCCCATGAGCTTTAGCGAGAATGTTATCCCGTTCAAAATCTGGCACATATATTCGTAATATTTTATCTGCACCCATCGTATACAAATGTCCCGCAATAACTGAAAAATCTTGCACGTGCGCTACTAATTCCTTCTTTTTCTTACTTGTATATCCTTCTGGTGCCATCCCCGTAGTTAAGAAGTGAATAATATTGGCAAAATTATCATCTGCAACACGCACCACAAAGATTTGCGTCTGGCAACCCTTCCTCCAGATTATTAGGCTCCTCTCCTGTTTTGATCCACGACAGATGGTCAGGTCCCGCATTTAACCTCCCTGGCTTCATAATGACTTCAAAGTCATACTCCTGAAATAATAGCAACCATCTGCAGATCTTCCCCCCCAACACAGGCTTCCTGACCAGATATTTCAAGGCAGAATGATTTGTGTACATCTTGAAATGTCCTCCTAACAGATAATGTTTGAATTTTTGTAGCGCATACACCATGGCCAATCCTTCGCACTCAGTCATTGAATAATTCTTCTCGACCTTCGATAGCTTCCTACTCGCGAAGGCTATAGGATGGCTGATCCAGATTTAAACAGGAATGCAACAAAATACAGAGATAACCATATACACAAAGATGTAGCGGAAATAATACTTCATTTCATTAATGGAAAACACTGAAATATGCTTACAAACAGAGTTGAAAATAAACCAACTAGGGCAATGGTAGCTTATCTCTGAGAAGAGATGTGGCGACTACATGCCTTTGAGCTGTCTTACAATGAGGCTCGAAGGCCTATTTATTGTTGATAAACAATGGAAAACCCTTCACATCCCAAAACCTAACCCTAGAAGATGAAACGCCAAATTGTGGGCCCCGTTTGGGTAAATTGGTACATCAATTTCCCGGGGTTGTAACTTTGGCATATGATCTCCGTTTGACGCGTACAATAGCTCGTTAGAAATATCTATTCGAGCACTACCACTTTGGGAGGGAACATTAGTCCATTGACCCATGTTGCCCCAGAATTCCCAAAAAACGTCGTTTAGGGCCTCAAAACGGCTCTGGAAGTTTAGGACCCAAAAAACTGCTAAAAATAGTAAACTGTGCTACAATTTAGGAAACTGAAAAAGCTGAAAAAGACAATTATGGGGGTCCAAATGGAATAGGTGGGTGGCCACCAACATCCACCTGGATCATTCCGCCCCCCTTAGGAAGCAATGGTCCCCATTGCGTTGAGTTTCTCCTTGAGATGAGGAAGCTTCTGCTGAGCTGGGTCGCTGGTGAGTTGTTCTGCAATCTCTGATGTGTCCAGAAATGGTGGGAAGCATGGTCGACGACGGTCCACATTGAACACTCGGTGCAAGCGAAGGAATGGAGGAATGTTGTGCTTCAAATAATTGTTGCCCATAGCCTTGGTACTAGTGTAAGGGCCATGTCGGAGTGGTCGAAGCTTCTGGTGGGCTCTTGTAAGGCATTCTTTTTGCAGATGTAACCAAACTTTGTCACCCACTTGAAACTTATGTGGTACCCCTGTGGGTGAGGAGAAGTTGTTCCTGTGTTCTGTCATGACCGTATCCCTTTGCTGTTACTGTTGCTGCGTGGAGGAACCCTTTACGGGGTCATGGATGTAGCAACGATCTTCCCCTTACATTGGGAGCGAACCAGACAGAAAATAAATTTCCTAGTCTATGATATGAGCTTGCTACCTTTCTTAGCAGTGATCAAAGAGGTGGCAGTAGGTGGGGCTACCTCTGGTATCCTGTATAATGAATTACTCAAAGAAATAATGACAGCATGAGGCCTTGACTCATACACAGCATGTCGCCTCCACAAGTATTTGGCCTAATAATACATCACAAACATCCAGAGTTGTAACATCACACAATACCTCGTCGGTGAATGGTTTGATGCTGTAGGGAAGGCGGCACTGCTGGCGAACTTTGAGATCTCGTCCTTCATGAAGCCACCCGATACTGTACGGCTGTGGGTGTGGTGTAGTCGGTAGGCCCAACCGCTTGACGACCTCTGCTGAAATCAGGTTCTTTTGGCTGCCACTGTCGACAATGAATTGTAGCGGCGAACCCTTCACCCACATCTGTGAGTGAAAAAGACGTTCCCCCTCCTCTGGCTCTTCGGGCTCATTCTTCTGGATCTTGGCAGTGGCAACAGTGGCACTGGGATCCGCATCAATGATCTGCTTCCCTTTGCCATTCCCCTTTTCGGGTTCTGGCTCAGGGTCAGAACATGCATCTGATTCGGAAGGAAGCCTTTAACTCGGCCACCAATGACTGCTTGGTCCGACACTCACTTGTGTTATGAGTGGGACTCTTGTGGAACTCACACCACTTTCCTATGTCCTTCTTCGGCTTCGTGGTGTTTTTCTTTTCTTGCGACTTCGACGGGTTGTCTTGGGTCACCCCGCCTTGGCTTTCTCCTTTGGGCTTCGGATTTGCAGATCCAAAGTCTCACTTCTTCTGTTTGAACTTTTGCTCGATTTTGACAGCGTATCGGTATGTTGTGCCGAGTGAGGAGATGTTCAAGAACTCCATCTCTTCCTGGATGTATCTGTGCAGGTAGCCGCGGTATTTGAGTACCAGATGCAGCTCAGAATCTTTGATACTCAACTGTGTGCGAAGGGTATGAAAAATGTTTGTGAACTCTAGCACATCTTGGTCTCTCGTCCCTGCCGTAGTGTGGTCCATTTGATGTATTTTCCTCATAGCTTTTGACAGGGTAGTACTACTCCTTAATGGCATATCGGAATGAATCCCAAGTGAGTGCGGCTGAAAATAGTGAGCCTGTGATTTCATCCTTCTACTCGCAGTAGGTTTCCCACCAGTCCTTGACATGGGGGGCTGCTTTGAGAAGAGCGAAAACAATCTTTCCCAACTTGAAAACTCATGAACAGAAAAATACCCTTCTAGCAGATTTAACCATTTATCTACCGCATCTGCGTCTATCTGACCCTCAAATATGGGGATTTCAAAATTAACTTGTACCTTAAAGGGCGTGGCGTTTCCAGAGTAGCTGTTGGAAGCCGATGCGTCACCTCTAGGTATCCGCTGAAGGATCTGTACAAAGCTATCCATCATCGCGTTCCGTTGTCGCTTGAGGGCTTCTTCGAGCAAGATTTTGATAGGATCTCCTGCCCCCTCGTCTTTCTTCTCATCTGCCATGGGAGGCCGTCGGGATTTTCGAGG
>APFE031058927.1:25700-49783 GCA_000404065.3 Pinus taeda
CCCTGGGAGGAGCTTGCACAACACCAAGGCTCAGGTTGTAATGGTTCCTTTTTTTTGTTTCCTTAATACAAATAAGTCGATTCTTCTCAATGATTTGTTGTTAATGAATTATTTCATGTACTCCTTGGTCTATGTGATGAATATCCTTTGTTTTATGAAATATTCAGATGTTATGTAATCGTTTGCTTTGTTAGTGTATGCAGGTCTTAAAGTGAAGGAGGAGCTCATCTGGATCAGCAAGCCTGGACTGCTACAACAAGCGTTGGACCTAAGGTAAGATCGGAAAACACTTGGTTTCTCATAGAATAATGTATGTTTAGAGAAGGATTGCTCTTGTTTGGTTTGTTTGTCACTAGAGAGTCTTAGACTCCTAGGGAGGTTAGGTTTGTCCACAAAAATAACTCTTTCTACATGACATGGACTAAAAAATGTAGGATCTACCTTTCAGAGGGCAATGGACATAGCCTTTTCTAGATCAAGAACATTTAAAACATTTAAGACAAGTGTTCTTAATTTGTAGAAAATATGGCATATCATTGAACCCAAAGAAATCACTGTTTGGCCTAGAAGAGGGCAAACTCCTAGGTCACATAATCTCTAAAGATGGAATAAGAATAGATCCAGACAGAATTCAAGCTATCCTTCAAATCCCTCATCGAAGAAACATCAAAGAATTACAAGCTTTTCTAGGCAAGATCAATTTCCTGAGAAGATTCATTCCCAATTTTCCGAGCTAATAAGACTATTGAATAATATGCTCAAGAAAGATTCTAAAGTCAAATGGACAATAGAAGCCAAACAGGCCTTTGAGGAAATCAAGATAGCTTTGACAAGAACTCCTGTTCTTACAAGTCCCAGGTTTGATAAAGATTTTATAATCTTTTCCTTTGCATCTGAGCATACTATTGTTGTTGTCCTATTACAAAAGATGATTCAGGACATGAGAAACCCATAGCTTTTTTCAGAAAAACACTTAGAGATGCCCCACTTAAATACCAAACCATGGAGAAACAGGCATATGCTCTTGTGAAGGCCATAAAGGATTTCAAAATTTACATCTTGTACTCTCACATAATTGCCTATGTTCCTAATGCAGTGGTTAAAGACATTCTTACTCAAGAAGGAATTGAAGGTAAAGGGGGCAAATGGATAGCCAACATTTTAGAATATGACATTGAGATAAAGCCAACAAAACTCATAAAAGGACAAGGGCTAGCTAAACTAATGACTGAAACCAACTTTCAAGCCCTAGACATCAATGAACTGGATAACGAGTAGGAGATGGCGACTCCACAGATCAATCAAGCCTTTTTACAATCACCTTGGTACACTGACATATGTTTTATATTGTTAAACCTGCAAGCTCCTCCAGGGTTATCCAGAACCAAAAAGAGATTCTTGAAAATGAAAGCTTCAAGGTTTTGTATCTTAGATAATGTATTGTTTTGGAAAAATCATGAAGGTATTTTGCTTAATTTCCTAACTTTGGATGAAACTGACAAAGTCCTCATGGAATTTCATGCAGGAGATTGTGGAGGACACTTGTATTGGAAATCAACAGCTGATAAAATCCTAAGGGCTAGATTTTATTGGCCCTCCCTGTTTGCTAATGTTAGAAAATTTGTAATGTCTTGCCATAAATGCCAAATCTTTTAAGGCAAGAAAAAGCTGCTACCCCTGCCCCTTAGACCTATTTCAACTGAAAGACCGTTTCAACAATGGGGTTTAGACTTCATTGGGGAGATTCACCCTTCATATTCTAGCCAGCATAGATGGATTTTGACAGCCACAGATTACTTTACCAAGTGGATAGAGGCCATCCCTTGTAGGCAAGCCAATGACTCAATCATCATACAATTCCTAGAGACCAATATCCTATCTAGATTTGGCTGTCCAGAAAATATCATTACAGACAATGCAGCTGCCTTTAAGTCCAAAAGAATGATCAGTTTTTGTCACAAATACCATATTACCCTAGGTCATTCCACAGCCTATTACCCTCAAGGTAATGGTCTAGCTGAATCCTCTAACAAGAGCCTCATCAACATCATCAAAAAGATCCTGGAAAAGAACAAAAAGAGTTGGCACAAAAAACTTGTCAATGCACTATGGGTAGATAGGTTGACCACTAAAAGAACCATTGGAACAAGCCCATATGAGTTGATTTATGAAAGGAGGCGAGATTCCCCTCTTCTTTAGGAATCCTTGTGATCAAGTTGCTGCAAGAAATACAAGCAGAGCCCAATGACATTCAGAGAAGGATCAATCAAACTATTCACTTGCAGCAGACAAGAGAAGAAGTTTATCACAGAACTCAGGTGTTACAAGATAAACTCAAGAAGATCTTTGATAAAAGAACAAAAGCTGAAGACTTTTTCATAGGAAATAAAGTGTTGAAATGGGACTCCAGGAGGGAAGATAAAGGGAAACATGGGAAATTTGATTTCCTTTGGAAAGGACCATTTGTGATTCAAGCTATACAAGGTAACAACACCTATTTTCTTAAGAGTTTGGATGGCACAGATACTGAAAAAGGCCCTGTCAATGGGAGAATGCTCAAACATTATTTTGATCCCATTTGATGAACACAACATGGCTATATATTGTACATAAATATTTGTATTTTCATCATTTTTCATTTACAGCAGTTAGATAGGGAACCAAATGCAACAAATTTTGAAGAAAAGTCAAGGAATAACACCAAGTTTGGTGTATGTTTTTAATGTGCCACAAGAAATCAGAGGGAAGTCTTGGGAAGTATGAAGATGATGATAAGCACTCAAAGAAGCCAGCAAGAGACAAAGCTGTAATTTTTGCACAGATCAGCTTAAATACCACTGCATACAGGCTACAAAGATTCAGATCAAAGGTTTCCAAGACAAGGAAGTTTCACAAAACAGCAAGAATTGAAAAAATAAGGCAATCTGACCTGCTGTTCTTGGCTTTTCACCAGGAAAATCCATCCCCAAGTGGAGCCACTGTTAGATTCCTATACCAATAAGTTTCATTTTTCATGATTGACAGTGGAAGTGCTAAATATTTTCATCCCTGCATGTTGCAGGGGTTCCATATTTTGTATACGGACAAAGGAAAAAATAAAAAATGAAAAGAGGGTATGCCTTAAAAGAATAATCGAAAGGCAAGAAAATCAATTGGTCAGAAAAAATAGTGAAAATGAACCCCAAACCAAAGACCAGGAAAGTGGCAAATCAAAATGCCACTGCTATCTTATATGCAAAATTCACAATGTGGAGATGTTGTTGCTTATTACATATGATGGATGGCCCAACAGTTCAATCTGGACCATGCCATGTTTGAATTGTTGTTGTAGAATAGAGAAAGAATATCTCTCCAAACAGTTCAAGCTTGGCAGATAAGTAGCTAGGTAGAGAATTTAAGGAGCCCAATTGCTTAATATGGGCCCTTGGAAGAGGTAAGGGTACATTTAGATAGGAGGACAGTCAAAAGAAAAAGAGGACAATCAAGGTTTGCCAGTTCAAATGCACCCAATCCAAAGGAAGAAAAAATGTTAGGTGTATTAGGCTGGGTAGGTAGTTTGAGGTTGCAGAAACAAGGTTATCATTACTTTTGTCTTGTCAAGAAGGACTCATCTCATTTATGAATTGGTACCAGGACAGTTGGTTGGTGGTACAATAGGCAAGCATGACTAACTTCCCCTCTCATTCCCCCAAAAATCATTCACTAAAATCCCCTCAAGGACCTTGGGATTTGCCCAAAAAGTCCAGTTTCACTCCATTTTTTATTAAAAACCAAGTTGACATCTAAGTTGACTTAGTGAAAAGAAGCCACATTTCTTGTGTAAAAATGGTTATTCCATACTCTTTCATCTCTTTAACCTTTATCCATTCATTATCATTCCATAAAACTCATATTAACATCTAACCCTATTGTATATCTCCCTAAATCATTTCCCCACCCCTATTATACAAAAAACTATATTAAAACCCAAAAAACCTAAATACCCCTCCAATGAGCAATTATATCCAAATTACATGAGTTCGGCAAACATTAGGTCCATTTGGGGCCTTAGTGTTAGCCTTTCCGCGTCGGAAAACTTAGGGTTAATCTAACCTTTGGTTAGATTAATAACTATTTTTCAAACCCCCTCACGCCAACTATACCATTACCCCACGCATGCATTTCATCTAGGCTTTATTAATATTTGATTAATAAATAACCAAAACCCAGCGAAACATTAATCCTTAACCTAAGGTCTAAACCCATCTGAAACCATGCAAAAAATCAAAGTTTATCGGGTGCGCTCTTGTAATAGCGCTCGATCATCTTGCCCTCCCGTCCACCATCGGATCGGCTCCCCCAGATCCGACGGCCCTCATACATATCGGGCGCCCCTCTGTAGTTGTATGATAGTACTCGATGGTCGACAGTTTCACCGTCGTACACTGGGACAGCTGTCAGCATCCTATTGCATCGGGCCGCCTCTGCCACTTACCGCTCTCGTAACAAAGGCGGTCCGCCGCAAACCGCTTACCGGCCTTCCCTTTTGCCTACGTCACCAAATGACGTTGCCGCCGCGTCGCCTGCCACTGCCCTGTACCTGTGCCATGTCATCCGATGATGTCACCACCCCGCCACCGTGTCATATGCCACGCCATCATCCACGTCACATGCCACGTCATTCTCCATACCCGCTACACGACAAAAATACATCATGATGACGTCATCCTGGAAGAACGCGAAAAAGCGCCAAAGGTCCAAATTTGGTTAAAAAGTCGTGAAAACGACTATTTTCCGCCTATTTTTATTTTTCGCTCCCACAAACAACGTACATGTGCCTTTGCAAACAAATCATCTCCGGAGCTTCTACAGCCTATCGTCTCTGCAGCCTGACTCCATAGCTCGACCTGTACCTATCAAGTACCCTCAGCGCCCTCATAAACATGTATTTACCCGATTTATGCCTGAAGCCCTGTTTTTCATACTTCTCTGTTTAAATTGACAAAAGAACCTGTATTTTTCTTCCAAAACACTACTACCAATCGCTCACGGTCCTGCATTTATCATTTGAGTTGGTAATTCACCTCAAACTTGCAATTTAAGCTTATTTCCTCTGTAAACGAACTATTCCAACCCACTATGCATCCATATACGCCCACAGAGATTACAAAATTTCTCAATCATTGAGTTAAAATACTCCAGCACCCTGTTTCCGATTGGTTTTAACCTATTTTTCTGAAGGGGAATCCTCAGCTTCCCTTTCCCTTTGCAAATTTGTGCCCCTTCGGGCAAAATTCAAACTCTATCATCTCGGCATTCAGTCCATAGAGACTGCAAATTCAACCAGTTGATGTAAAAACTCAGTCAAAGTGTTGCAAGTTTGTTGTTTACCATAAACTATGTATAGTGAGGTCCATTTGAAATAAAAATTCAGTTTTTATACCTTTCACAATATCCTCAGAGCCTAAATTCTACTTCCTATTGTTGTTTACACCCATATTGCAATTAATACCAACAGTATAAGATATGGAGACTCCAGTAGCCTTGAACATTGCTCCTTTGAATGCTCCACACAAGGATTTAGAGTGGCTACCTTTGGCAGACAGAGACTTCCAGATCAAGGATATTATGGGCCTTAATTTTCACCTCAAAACTGTGTGCCAATTCAGAAATAACACAGATATTCTAGGAATTTGGCAATCCAGTATGCCCATCTATTACCTCCCATCAGTCAATGTGTTGCCTGATTTCATTCATCTATGTCATGCAAACTATGAACCCACTCTAAGAGAAATTCTCAGTCCAGATGGGTCTGTGTTGTTCTATATCACTCCTCAATCCATAAATGAAATGCTAAACTTTGAGCCTCCTCAGCCTCTAGTTCCCCTTACAATGAAACTCTTGTTGGATCAGGGTGCAAGGCTCTCTAAGGCAGAAATATGAAGAGTTAGTCAGTTGTTTATGGATCCACAGTGCCAGTATGATCATCCTCCTCCCTATCATCAGGCCTCGTTTAATGAAACGGGCAAGCTCATGGTGGATATGTTTCCTACATTCTAGGATACAAAATAGGAGAGTTTGTAGATGAGACTGTGTTTTTGCTCTTAACCATATTCACTCCAGGACAGCCCCCTGCTGTCATGTATGACTATGCCACCATCATAGCAAACAAAATACATGAACAATTCATGATGATGGAAAGAGAAAGAGTGTTTAAATACACCTCCTACATTTACCATCTGTTGTTGTACTATCACCCAGATAGTTTCAAGGTTCCTCTCAGAAGACTAGACCCAAAAGGAGAAAGGAGATCTGTCATTTATTGGACCTCAGTTTTCCATGAAGTCCACTATTCTCCATACACACATTGTGAGTTTATTGACCTCTTCATATACCCAGCCACTTGCCTGTTAATGGTGACTCCTCCTACCAGACTCACTGTGGAAATGCAAAGAATCTTGCATCTTTCAAAAGGCTACAGCATTGGGGATTGGTACTTCTACCAAAACCACACAGTGATCAGAATTTATGGCTATGAGTTGTCCCCCTATAAGCTGCCAAGATATGTCCCCATGAGACTTTTTGCCTTGGAATATTTCAGGCCATTCAGTAATGCAGACTGGACTCATTTCCATGGGAAAAACAAGAAGGCACAGCTTAAAATCAGACATCAATTAGGTCCCTTTGTTTTCAACAAAAGGGAAGAGGCATGGAAAGATACAGACAATATGCTGGGACAAGAACTCATGTTGAAATAAAGCTTCTACTGGGCACCATATGACCCTGAACATTTCATAAGCCTTAGAAGAATCAAACACAGGCTTTCAGGATATGTGCACCAGCCAATCCCCTACATTGAACAATATGCCAATCAACAAGAATGGGTAAAGGGCACATTAGATGATGAAGAGCTCACTGAAGAGGAAAAATTAGAGAAAGATATGAAAGAAATTGAGAAAAGAATTGACCTAGATTATGTTGCACAGGTCACCTTCACACAGCCTCAACCTGTGGGAGCAAGCACATCAACAGCTACATCTTCACGGCAGCCAGCTAAAGAAACCATTTTGCCTGTAGGAAAGGGCAAGGACATTGAGCACTCAGAACAGCAAAGCACAATGGAAGAGCAGCCATCCTCAACTCAGGAAAAGGGTCAAGAACAAAGCCCTTTAACACAAACAAAGGCACCTGAAATCCCTATGCTGCAAACTCCTCACAATGAGGAAAGAGGTAAAAAGAGAGACAGAACAGAGGGCACACCCATAGGGGCATCCACAGACCATCAAGGAGAAAAAAGACAGAGGTTAAACCCCTATGCTGAGGAGGAAATCATAGAAGAAACCATAGGAAATATCAAGGGTGAGGGAACTTCTGAATAGCAGATCCCTCCTGTTTTGGAAACATCGGCCAGCTCCTTTTAGTGGGAGCAAGAGAGACAACCAGGTGGGGAGGTTTCATCCTCCAAGCAGCAGACCCAAAAGGGCTCAGATATCAAAAAGGAATTCACAGAGATCAAAGCTAGAACCGAGCCAATAAGGTTTCAACTCTACAATCAGTTGATGAGAATGGCACCAACAAATCAACAAAGACTGATGGCAGCATATGACATGCAAGAAGGAAAGATGACTCTCAGTCATTTCAGACCTACTACACAACAGCGACAGTTAGCTGCAGATTACATCAGAACCAATCTGGAGGTCCTTGCAAAAGATATACATCCAATAGACCAGATTGAGTTACATAAGCAGGCTGGAGAAATGGTTTATTCTACATTAGCAGACAAGGCTCTACTGGCCCATAGATTGCAGAACTTTTTATACAATAATCTTGCCCAGTTAGAGCTGGAAAAAGCCTCATCATTGGCCAAGGATAATAGGATAAATCCCTGGAAGAGATCATCATAGAGTTGGGACATGATCCCAAAGATCCCAAAGGCACACAAGCCTTAATTAGAAAAAAGGAGGAACACATAGCAGCACTAAGAAAACAAATGAAGCTGCCAGTCACCATACATCCTCAAACTGCAGAAGTGGCGCAACAACAGGAAGTAGAGGATGTGGTTAGTCTACTTATGAGGATGAATCAAAGGATATTAGAAACAGAGAAAGCATTGGAAGAGGCTCAACGAGGGAAACAGCCAGAGTTGGCCCCTCAACCATCCCAAACAACTCCAATAATTACAGCTCCTCCAACAACAGTAACTACAGCAGCACCTCCCCCAGATTCAAATTCAGCAGTAGGTGCCTCAACTTCAGCAGCAACTACAGCAGCAGCAGTGCAAGAGGCCAGCTTGAGCATGGAGGCCATGATGAAAGAAATTAAGGCTCTAGAATTACAAATGGAAGAAATGAAGGATACTAAAGAAAAGCTAGCCAAGATTGAGGCTAGTTATGATAAATCAAAGATGACAGTTGCTGAGAAAACCAGGGAAGTAAAGGCCCTAGAAAATAAGATAAAGGCCTTGGAGAAAGACCTCACTCTCCATAGAACCCTGACCGAGATAAAACCAATTTTGTGGAATGAAATTGGCCAATCTCTTGCTGATCAATGGACAGCAATACAAACCATTTTTGACCAAATAGAATTGATGGTTGTAGCTCAGCATGAAACTCATAAGGCCAGAACATTATTGGCAAACAAGCCTGAGCAAGCCAATTGATTAATTCACTTTTTGAATACTCGTACTGGTGACCAGCTGGCAGCACTGAACATCCAGAATAGGACAGAGACTATTGTAAGAGTCAAGAAGGTGCTGACCATGAGAAATTTTGTCCAAACCATAGAAAGAAAATGCCAAGAAATGCAGATAGAGGTAAATGCCTTTAGACAGAGGCTTTCAAATTTACAAACCAAAGGTTTACCCAGCCTGGTTACTAGCGCTGGGAGGCTACTAAAACAGGAACAATATGCAAACAGGTTGTGTACCTATGTACAAAATCAAATCACAGCATCATCAAGCAGCACAGAAGAAGCAGTCCCTCCCATAGGGCAGAGTTTATATGATAAACTGGAAGATTTGTTTTACATAGAGCATGAGATAGCACACCTTTTTCCAGTTTGGCCGAATTATTACACATATACTGAAGTTGATGAAACATTATTCAAATTAATAAAACATCAATTACCGACAGAGGATTGGTGGCAAAGCCTGCTTCAGATTCTAAAGTAGTTTGATTCTCTTATTATTTATTGTTTGCATTAGCAAGTTGCATTATATGGCTCAGCTACCAGAAAATCAAACTTACAGTGGGTGAAATTCATGCTAAAATATTCAAAAGCACAGACCAGGTGGCACAGGACAGCACTACAGGACAACACATCAAAGAAGCGGTCACCCACCGACTGCCAGAGTCAAAGGGTCAACAGCACACAGGACACCTGCTACAACGAGTAAAGAGCTTTTAATTCCTCAGTTATTGCTGCGTGATTTTTCCACAAATAGTTATTGATTATGTCAGAGTGGATGGATACATTAATGTCCGGATATTTCCCTATGGGATATTTTGTAAAACTCTTATATATACTTGTCAAAGAGATGTATTATTGTTGGTTGGTAATTTTCTTTCTGGACTGCACTGTAAAATATTAGACTCTATTAATACAAAGTGTCGTTGAAGTTCACTGTGTCTGAATCATCTGAAGGTGGATTGGATTTTCTAGAACCTGCTATAGAATTCTTGTGTCATGCTATGGAACAATAAGTTATACTAAACTGTGTTTTATGTTCTCTATATTCGTAGATTCCATGTATGTTTCATGATCTTGATAACAGTGAAGAAGAATAGCATAGGATTTGTTTAAATGCACCCTATGTTCAATCTCTACTATTAATTATGTTTTCTTCAGGATTAGTCATAAATATGAATTCTTAACTGCTCATGTTTGCACTAATTCTTCCATTTGAATAATGTTTAGGAATTCTTAATTACTCCTGTGCAATGTTCATACACTTTCCTTCTGCCAGTACAATGAAAGATTCTTGATTGCCTTTCATTCCCTGACTTCATCCCATCATTTCTAGATTTGAAAATTGTTCCTAGCTTGCCTATCCTGCTCTGTGGTACTACCTTTTCACCAAGAAATTCCTTCAGTGATTGCACTTTCAGTGACTCCACTGCGCAATGGAAAAAACCGTTTTATACTTGCACCCCAGCTCTGTCTGAGATCACCATCCAACAAACTTAAAACCAAACCCTGTTCATCATAACTAGCCTAAAATACTCCAAAAAAAAGCTAAATTTCAAAGAGAGAGCCCTCTCTGGTTGCAGGTAGGCTAGGACCTGCAGCTAAAAGATTGGTTAGTGGTTACCTCGGCCATATTCCCTACAAGAAGCAGGGAACGACCTGAGTGATAACAGACATTACTTCTTTGTACCTGCAACCATATTCCCAGACAGAGAAATAGATCGAAGCGACCTCACCTTGCAGCTAGGTTTTCTCCCGAAAGGTTTTCCTAGAGATCATATCTTGTGTCTTTTGTGTGTGTGGGTGAGCTTGCTTTTTCATTCTCTACTTTTCTGAATAATTTATATTTGCATGCATGCACTAATTACTATTAAGTTTACAGATCTTAAAGTTTAAAAAATTGTAATACTATAGAATTTTCAATATATTGTTGTCAGATCTATTGTGACGAACTTACAAGTGGAATATCCACGACCATTTATGGATAATTTAGTATTAGAGAAGGTTTATTTGGGTTTTTTTGGATATTGCGAGGATCTAGATTGGTGGGACCAAAAATTGTAAAACCCTAGTTATTGTTGACGAATATTTAAATGATCCTCGTGATCTTAAAGAGGTGAGATTTTCCAACTCTAACAACAAGTCACAGATATAATCTGCAATGTAAACCACCTCATGGTAGCCCTAAGAAATAAGTTGGGGATATTTGGAGAATATGGGGGTTCGAATGTAGAGGACAAATCAAAATGGGGATTGTGAGATCAAGACGACACGGAGAACCAGCTGAAGAAAGAACCGGGGAAATATCAACCCAATTCAAGTGTCGTGAATCAATCCATGTTTAGAATGGAAAGAAAAGTCACTATCAAGCAGTACCATAATGAGATCAATGCTCTGAAGATGAAACACTGGTTGTAGCAATTGGAAGTTTATTTCAGTTTCCATCAGATCGAGGAAAGGAAAAAATATTTCATTCACGCGGTTGGAATTAGAGGGCCATGCAATGACTTGGTGGGAGAGCCACACGAAAACCCTAAGGTTGGAGGGAGAACCTCCAGTGACAAAGTGGGAGGATTTCAAAACCCTCATTAAGTCACAACTTGATCCCATTAGGTAAGTGGAGGACCAATGGGTGGTATTACTTCAGGAAAAATACAGGCCAAAGCATGCAGGAGTACACCACAAAATTAAAGAAGATGGCTATGTTGTTGGGTATCTCTCCAAAGAAACCAAATGTACTCTTCAATTATTTGGGGGGTCTACACCTCCATCTGCTGAGAAAGTGATGTTGGTTAAGCCCAAATCAGTGGACGAGGCTTGTGTATAGCACAATACTGGGAGAGCATAGGGTTGAAGAGAGTGTAATCAAGTCGATCGAAGATAAATGAGAAACCAGAAGCTTCTAAAGAGGGGAAGAAGAAGAAAAAATGGGGAAAATATAAGAAGATGGAAACCATAGCACACTAGTGCAAAGATCCTAGTAACCACTGCAACATCTATGGCCATATAGAGGAAAAATGCTAGAAGTTGCATCCAGAGCTAAACCCAAAGAACAAAAAAAAAAGATAACAACAAGAATAATCTCATGGCCATTGATTTGAGAAACCAAGTTGTAAGAAACTCGGATGTGGATGGGAGTATCGTCTATATGTCAATATAGAAGGAGGTGAATCTGAGTAACCTTCAACAACAAGAAGAGAAAGAAATGACCAAACTCTTCCATATAAAGATATAGGTCAAGAAGAAAAATACTGATGCTCTATTTGACTCTGGATCGTAGGAAAATCTCATTGCAAAAGAGCTGGTCAAAAACTTGGTGTTAGAAGTCTGTGATCATCCAAACCCATATCCAATGGGATGGGTAAATAAGGATACATAGTTAACGGTAAACAAACAATGTAAAATTATATTTCTATTAGTGTTGATTTTATTGATGAAGTAGACCTAGATGTGGTTCCCCTTTATGTATGTGGAGTCGTGTTTGGGAACCCATAGTACATGAATTATGTAATATTCATGAGGAGAGCCAACTTGTATCGACTCATCAAGGATGGAAAATCGTTCATCATCAGTGTGCACAAAGGCAAGTCAAAAATCACACTAGTAAGTGAAACCCAAGCCAACAAATTGATTAGTTCCAACAAGAACCATGTTTTATTGTTTTTGAGAGAACGTGAGTCTGAAGAGGATTTAATAAGAGGTAAGGAATCCATGCAGGGGTGTAGTAAGAAACAAAAAAAACAATTGGAGGAGTTTTTACAGGTATACAAGGATGTGTTCCGAGGACCTAAAGGGTTACCACCTAAGAAAGAAGTGGAGCATGAGATCCAGCTATTGCCAGACTCCCCATTTCCAAGTATTAGGTTGTACAAGCAGTCCGTTATAGAAGCAAGTGAGGTGAATAAACAGATGCAGCAATTGTTGGAACAGAGTGTCATTTGGCTGAGTACATCACCATTTGGATCACCCATCATCATTTTACAAAAGAAGGAAGGGACTTGGAAAATGTGTATAGATTACAGGGCAATGAATAAAATCATGCTCAAGAGAAAATACCCCCTGCCCAGGATAAACAATATGCTAGATCAGTTGCAACAAGAAAAGTACTTTGCCAAGTTGGACTTGAAGTTTGGGTATCACCATGTTCGAGTCAAAGATGAAGATTCATGGAAGACCACCTTCACAATCATGCAAGGTTTGTATGAGAGGTTAGTTATTTCATTTGACCTATGTAATGCACCAGATACATTTATGAGATTAATGAATTATGTACTGCGCCATTTTAGAGATTCATTTGTTATTTTCTATTTGGATGATATACTCGTATATAGTGCTACTTGGGAGAAGCATATTTCACATTTGATGCAGGTGTTGGAAACATTGAAGAAGCAATAGTTGCTAGAAAATCTCAATAAGTGTGAGTTTGCGCAACAGTATTTGGTGTATCTAGGGTACGTGATCGATGGAGGAGAGTCGAAGATAAATACTAACAAGATGGAGGCGATCATGAAATGGTCGATTCCTACCAATGTTTATGATGTCAAGAGTTTCACTGAGGCAACATGGTACATGAGGAAATTCATAACCTCTTTTTCAATAGTAGAAACACCACTCCAAGTCATAACAACAAGTGGCAAGAGTTTCCAGTGGGGAAAGGATCAATATAGGGATTTCGAGGAGCTAAAGAAGAAGATCAGTCAAGAACCAGTTCTGGCATTACCAAACTTGCAACAATGCTTTGAAGTGGAGATAGATGCGAGTGGGTATGCTATGGGAGTTTTCTTGATGTAGGGAGGAATGCATGTATGCTACCATTCTGAAGTATTTCATGGGGTAGTTCTTAACTACCATACCTACGATAAGGAACTCTACTACATGGTGCAAGTTGTGAAGAAGTGGAAGCACTGTTTGATGGGAAAGGAGACAGTAATCCACACAGATCACCAACCATTACAATACTTGCATGCCATAGTAAGCTACATCAGACCAGACATTACAAGTAGATGGGGTTTTTACAACAATTTCATTTGGTCATCAAGTATAAGAAGGGAAGCACCAACAAGTTGGTTGACATGATTTCAAGGCCATTGACATCGAAGATTAAACCTTTGGGGACTCTTATGCACATGGATTCATTCACCCATGGTGCATATAGAGAGGTATATTCAAAATATGAGGAATTCAAGGAGGTATATCAATAGTTGCAGAGTCAGATTCATGAGCACGATGGCGACAATACCATTGAATACCATCTCTATGATGGGTTACTCTACAACATGGATAAGTTATGTGTTCGTAAAAGAGAGTGATTGTATCTGATCAAAAAGGCACACACCTCCAAGGTTGCAATGCACTTTAGTGTAGGGAAGATTGTGGCTAACTTGCAGAGGTATTTGTATTAGCCTAAGATGCATGAGAAGGTAGCTAGGTTGATAAGAGTATGCATGCTTTGTTGTACCAACAAGCCTAGCAATAGGAAAAATAGTCTATATCATCCCTTACCTGTATCTACTCGTCCTTAGGAAATCATTTCCATGGACTTTGTGGGAGGTTTACAGACAACCAAGAAGGGATATGACTACCTATTCATGGTATTTGATAGGATCATCAAGATGTGTGTTTTGATGCCCTATAAAAAGACCATTAGTAGGAAAGAAGCATCAAACTTGTTCTTTGGAAAGGTTTGGGTGCACTTTGGGATACCAAGGAGGATCATCATCTTGTTGGGAAAAATACTGAGAGGTGGGGGGGGGGGTGAATCAATATTTTAAACTCAGTTCAAATTTCCATTTCTTATTCTTATTTTTGTACGCTATTGTCATTCAGGAAACCAATGTATGTACATGGTTGTGATGAATATAAACATCGTATATCCAAAGAACTAATTTATCAATTAGTTCATTAACTATTCATCCTTAACCAAAGAATCATTACTTATTATTCATTGATTAAGAAAAAACCATAAGTAGTAAATAACATATAGATAATCAATACAAAAGAAGCATATCAACACACATGAACACTAGGATTTTAGGTGGAAATTCAACGTGGGAGAAAACTACCGCTACCCTTGTCTCTTTCTTCTTCTTTTATTAAAAACGAAAACATATCAAAATATTGTATCGATGCATACTCATGCCAGTACACAGACACCCACCTGCATAAGGCTACAACCTTCTCTCATTCTCAAGCACCCACTAGAAGGAAGCTCCAACCCCTTGATATTGTTTATCGGCTCCTACCTAAAGGGATATCCTACCCCATGTAAAAATTATCTAGCTACTACTGGAAGGAAGCTTTGAATTCCTCACTGAAGGCTCCAACCTTCAGCATCTCTGTGGGCCATGTTTCATAATATTTCATACTAGATCCACCTGACTAAAAACATCAAACTTGTAGGCTATGTTTCATCATATTTTCATATTGGACCCACTTCCATCATTTAAGCCCAACAGTTCTGAAACAAATCACTGAATTAATTCACTCAATCACTGGTCTAATTTAATTAACAAATCAATCGTTGTATCTCAATAAACGAATGCAATTAGATCAAAAAAATACATATCAAATTATGTCAATGCACAACCACTAATAAGTATATCATACCATGTATTGTTCATCGCAGAAACCAAATGATTTCACTACAAACCATGATCAAACATATGTCAGAATGTATACACTACTCTTATTAATCATACCCGTGTATGTACACACTTCCCTTGAAGATGATCTATGTACAGATCTCAAGTAGTTGACACCTGAATCTGAATCACTATCACATTGAATCTTATACCTAATCCATCACAAACCATTGAACAAAATATGGATCACCATACATTAGAATCATCACTAATCAACATTCCATTCCATAATCAAATCAACCCAACAAGTATTGTTAAACACAGATTATTATGAGACAGATATCATTGACAGACAACAAAACTAATCAAAGATTAGCAACAACCCATACTTCAAAAACCTTATCATGTATACACGACTTTTACATGGGATATCCTCGTATTTATGCACTTCCCATTCTCAACACCTGCATATAGATTCTGACATTTTGTAGAATACATATGCGATTACTTAGAATCCGATACGCGTATGTACGTGAATTATTAGAATAAAATCAACATACATATATGAAATCACTGAATCATACCTTCGATGCAACCACAACATCTGTCAAACCCAAATCTCAGCATACAGATCATTACAATCACACATCATCATCATAGATCTATCAAACCATAAATATATTAACCAACATATATTCTTTTCAAATCTATCAGATCCAATCCATCTCCAAGGCAACCTCGTGCACAATTGTTTCAGATAAAATCATCCATAAACAATTCAACACTTGCACACCCAACACCTTGACCTCCATCTCTTTATATAGTATTTTCCTTAGCCAATACCTTAACTAAATACCTTGGTTATGTTGTAAGTATTCTTTAACGAGATCAACTATCTGTTGTCGCTTCCAAATACTATGGGCCAATACCATGGTAAATGCCCTTGGTATTTATAATACCACGGTGCAGATTTTGTACGTGACTTCTCTTCACCATACTTGCATATGTACGGGGTCTTGCTTGACATGATACGTGTATATTTTCTCATACTTTGTCTCTGAAATGATATTCCTTTATTCATATCACCTATAGCATCTACATAGCCATCACGTTTACGTCTCTCTCAAGTATGCTACCATCAAGGACAACACATTAGCCATAATTCCAACAATCTCCCCCTTTGGACTTGATGGCAACCACTTTGGTGTTTGGACATCACCACCTACAATACGTTGTAGAAACATCTATAAATATATAAGGATAAACACCAATCTTCTCTCCCAAGACATCTCTCCAAGCTTCTCTCCCCAGTGACATAAAGGGAAAAGGGTTGACCAGTGCTAAAGAATATTTCTCTTCCCATGTGTAGTGAGGATCAATGTAGGGTTGATCTATTGAACATGAAGACTATATACTGATCATCCTCCCCCTCATCATATGCTAAAATTTCTGAAGATATACAGTAAAAGCACATGACTTTATGACTCAATCAAATATGATGTTTCTTGTCACCAAGGACTCATACTTACATCAATCATCCAACACAGTGGGGTTACATATTTGACAAAACATTACATCAATGTCCCAATATAGAATGGATTACATACATGAATGACTTGACCCTAATAGTCCACACATGAATGAATTTTATAATGATTTTACAACATGGGGTTTTACATGACTTTTACATCAAGAGACTGATATGCCATTTATAACCAAAACCAAATACCTCATTAGTGTGGAAGAAATACCATGATAGTCATTAGTATACACCATATAGGAACATGCAACAAGAACATCTTCATCATCATATTGAAGTAAGATAGGGAAATGTAGCATCAATATTTAAAAACATCAACATATGATCAACGCTTTTAAGAATCATAAGATAGTGTATTAGAGCCTTGTCAGCAACTCATTTTCTTGACCTTATAACATCAAGGTAAACAAGATCTTTGCACTTGTAGGAAGAGCCACAATCAATGAAAATAAAAGACATATAGATATCTTGCAGCACAACAACATATGATGTCATATATCAACAACATGTGTGGGAACCAAGAATATCACATAGAGAATGACAATGTTTGACCTGTAGCTTATAGGCATCATCCATAACTTCACCATATGCATCATAGATGACATAATGATAGCAACATATAAATGTCAACAAGTAGTGAGTGAGTCAACAACCATAACATGCACATCTTCTTCATCAACTAAATCACGTAGAATCATCTTCATTGAATGCAATTTAAGCAATATATAAACATCATTCAGGACTTCAACAACATATGTGTCTTCAACAACATCAATTGTACATTACCAATGATATATATTCATCATAAGAAATTCTCTAGACATCGTAATGCCAACAATTCACTATTGGAAGCATAGAAAATGCTCCCCTTGAACCTGTCCCAACTATTCACTGCACAGTCTGATCATATCCAACGCATCAATCAACAAATCCATCAAAAGAACAAAAGCATCAGTGACATATTGCAGCAATTAATGAACCATCATAAACCAATATCATTTCTAAGTAACATCTAAGCATCATCAACAAAATTTAACCAATCAATGTCAGAACCAAAAAGTCAAATGATAACTGATTAAGGCATATCATAAACTCTACCTGAGTCTGTCTCATTGTTTCTTCATATCAGAGAAACATATGCGACTGTCTAGATCAATATTCACATATATACACGAATGTCCTTCATGAGATCCCCATACAGAAAATAAAATGTTGAACTTTGATAAATCCAGCTCCTCCTAACGATGTATTGTATATTCATGGTTACAGTTACTACATCAAATGTAATGTGAGTAATACCAAAAATTAAAAATAATATAAAAAGAAAATAGAGAACCATCACCAAGGTACTCATGCATAGCTCCCCCTGAGACCATACATCATTGATCCTGTGCATCTTATAGTAATCATCTATTCTTCATGAGGTCATCTACCTCACATCACTTCTGTCGTCATCGTGAGAAGTAAGATTTTAAAAAACATGGATTGCAATAGGCTCAATATTTCCTACGTTTCTTACTGATGTTCCTTCTTCCTCCATATTTTCTTGCAATTTCTAATTATGTGTTGGAACTTGTCCCATCTCCTAGTTATGTTCCAAATACTTGACCTGCAATCAAAGGCCTTATACCTAAATTAGTTACAAGAGAAATAATATCCATAAAACCATCATTTATGCCTAAGGAATGATCTTGACCTTGATCTAGGAATTTTCTTTCAGATGTCTAACATGATTCAATTTTCCTTGAATAACACTATACTAGATTTTGTCATTACATTGTGTATGTGAAGCTATGTGATTGTACCCAATGCCAATTTTAATTTGAGGAGAGCATTATTCATTAATAATCTTCTCTAGAGATTTAGATGCCTTTACCCATTTGTTGATATTCTCATATTCTTCCTTTAGGGCCACAACTTCAGATTCTAATGTATCACAAATTTTTTATTTTTCTTGAAGTTGTCTTCTTATGCTTTCTATTATTCTATTGGTTGCTTCTAATTCCATATTTAACATGTTTATTTCCTTAACCATACTATTTCCTTTTGTTTCCAATTCTTTGTTTGCATTCCTGAGTTTATCATTCTCTTTCATTGCTCTCATTAAGTCATCTACTTCACAACTATCTGATTCATTAATTGATTGATCTTCAAGATCCATAAGTACTTGATAATCACTATTACAATCTGAATCTAGTTATTCCAGGCCATCAGATGTGCTGTGACTATCTTCATTAGAGTAATAGATTTTCTTGTTAGAAAACTTCTTTTTAATAACATTCTTTCCATTAGATTTATGCTTTTTTTATATGGATATTTGGATGCATAGTGACCTACTCTTCCATACAAAAAACATTTAAAGATAAGCTTACCTATGAATTTTCCAGTTCCTACTTTCAATTTCCTCATGAAGTTTACTTCTTCCTCATCTGATATGCAGATTGTATATTTGGGTGATTCCTTCTCTTTCCCTTTATATGTGGCTTTGAAAGATGCTTCTCTCATATCTGATGGACCCCTTTTTCTCATCTCAAAGGATGTTGGGATCCCATGGAGTTGTTGAACAATGAGACCCTTCAAAGACTATATTTCTTCAATAACAAAGACTTTGGAATCAAACGTTGGAGTTAGTAATCTCAAAATATTTTCAACAATAGTAGCAACATTTATTTCATCACCAAGATTTCTCATTGAGTTAACAATTTCATCTACTCTAAGTAAACAATTTGCAATACTTTCATCATCATGCAATTTAAGTGTCTCATACTAAATTCTAAAAATTAGAAGTTTAGAAATTTTTACATTGGTGTCATCTTCATAACTTTGGATAAGATTATCCCACATTGCCTTTGCAGTGTTCAGCTACATGACTTTCACAAATTCAGACTCATCCAGACTTCCCAAGATGGAATTTACAGCCTTTGAATTGGTTTCATATTGTTTCTTCCCTGCATTATTGTGGAAATAAAGTCTGGATAATGATACCCACCTACAACAATTTCCCATACATCTTCTCCAAGTGCCTACAAAAATTACCTCCTTCTGAATTTCCAAAAGACAAAGTTAGTTCCATTAAATAAAGGTGGTTTGATAGAAAATACTCCTTCTTGAGTACTCATCTTGATGGGTCTCTCTTTAAGCAATCAAGCTTCTACTAAGGGACCTACTCTTATACCAATTGTTGGGAAAAACACTGGGGGGGTGAATTAGTATTTTAAACTCAGTTCAACTTTTCATTTCTTATTCTGATTTCTGTATGCTACCGTCATTGAGGAAACCAATGTATGTATGCAACTGTGATGAATATAAACATCATATATCCAAATAACTAATTTATCAGTTAGTTCATTAACTATTCATTCGTAACCAGAGCATCATTACTTCATTATTCATTCACTAAGAAGAAACCATGAGCAATAAAGAACATATAGATCATCAATACATAAGAAACGTATTAACACAGATGAACACCAAGATTTTAGGTGGAAACCCAATGTGGGAGAAAACCACCATTGATGTCATCTTTGTCTTGTTATTTTATTATAAAGGAAAAAATCTTACAATCGTGTACTGATGCAAACTCATACTAGTACGCAGACACCCACTTGCAGAAGCCTACAACCTTCTCTCGTTCTCCAACACCCATTGGAAGGGAGCTCCAACCCCCTGATCTCGTTTATCAGCTCCTACCAGAAGGGAGCTCCTACCCTCTATTCAAATTCTCCAACTACTACTGGAAGGAATATTTGACTTCCTAACTGAAGGCTCCAACCCTCAACACCTCTGTGGACCACGTTTCATAATATCTCATACTCAATCCACCTGACTCAAAACATGAAACTTGTAGGCTAATTTTCATCATATTTTTAGACTGGACCCACTTCCATCATTTAAGCCCAACAATTATGAATCCAATCACTTAATCAATTCACCAAACCACTAAAATAATTGAATCAAGAAATTTATCACTCGATCTCAATCAACCAATGAAATTAGATCAAATAAATCTATGTCAGATCATATCAATATGCAACCACTAATAAGTATATCAAATGTTTTATTGTTCATCACATAAACCAAATGTTGTCACTGCAAACCCTGATCAAACATATGTCATAATGTATACGCTACTCTCATGAATCATACCCGCATATGTATGTGCTTTCCTTGAAGAAGACATGTGTACATATCTCAAGTAACTAACACCTAAATCTAAATCAATGTCACACTAAGTCAACCATTGAATCCATCATAGATCACTGAACCAAATAAATATCACCATACAGTAGCATCATCACTAATAAACATTCCATTCCATAATCAAATAAACCCAACCAATACTGTCAAACACGGATTATTATGAGAGAGACATCGTTGAAAGACAACAACAACCAAAATAAGTATGATAAAACATCATAAACAACCCATACTGCAAAAAACCTGACATGTATACACGACTTTTGCACTGGATATCCACATATGTACGCATTTCCCATTCTCAACACCTATGTACAGATTTTAAACTTTTGTAGAATATATACATGACTACTTAGAAGTAGATATGCATATGTACATGACTTCTTAGAGTCAAATCAATGTACAAATCTGAAATTGCTAAATCATACCTTCGTTGCAACGACAACATCTTTCAAACCCAAATCTCAACATACACATCATTACAATCACACATCATTATACCATCATCATCATAGATTAATCAAATCATAAATATATTAACTAATATTTATTCATTTCAAATCTATCAGATCTTACCCATCTCCAAGGAAACCTAGTGCACACCTCTTTCAGATCAAATTATTCATAAACAATTCAACACCTGCACACCCAACACCTTGATCTCCATTTCTTTATATAGTATTTTCCTTAGCCAATACCTTACGTAAATACCTTGGTTATGTTGTAATTATTCTTTGACGGAATCAAATATCCATTGTCACTTCCAAATACTATGGGCCAATACAATGGTAAAGACCCTTGGTATTTATAATACCATGGTGCAGATTATGTACGTGACTTCTCTTCACCATACCTGCGTATGTACATGGTCTTGCTTCACAGGATACATGTATACTTTCTCACACTTTGTCTTTGAAATGATATTCCTCTTTGTTCATTTCACCTATAGCATATGCATAACCATCATATTGAAATCTCTATCAAGTAGGTTGTCATCAAGGAAACACATTTCCATAATTCCAACACATTTCAGACAAGGATACAATATTTCTCAGTGCATTCTGGACTACATTGTGGGAAATAATGGACACAAAGTTGAAGACATCTACAATATTCCATCCAAAGAAAAATGGGCAAACATAAGTAGTCAACAGGAATTTGGTGTAGCTTGTCAGGGGATACAACCATAAGCATCCAAAGTCCCAGGATGAAAATCTGGTATATATACAACATTCCTACAACAGAACGGTGCAGACCTCTACATTAAAGTCCCCATTCGAGATTTGTTTTGGATATTTTACACCCTCCCCTTTGGAGATTACATATGGGCAACAAGGAGGAGTGAGGGAATATCTTATAGGAGATGCTTTGGGGGCTGAAAATTTTATAAAGAAGATTAGACAGATCCATCTACAGGTACAACAAACACTACAAAAGTCACAGGAGAAGTATAAGGCCAAACATTATCAACATAGAACAAAGAAGGCATTCAAGGTTGGAGATAGAGTATGATTATAGTTGAACAAAGAGAGGTCACAGGTACTGGTAAGAAAATCAAGGCTCTAAGGTATGGTCCCTTTGAGATACTAGAAAATGTGGGTGATAATGTTTATCGACTCAGTTTACCACCATATATGTGCATTTACTCATTGTGAATGTAGATAATTTGAAACTCTATAAGCCTTCAATGCTAGAATAGGAAGAGGAACAGGTTCTACCTTATGTGGAGGATCTGGCACCAGATGCTCAGGAAGAGTTTACAGAAGATATAGTTTTACAGAAGAGGCCGAGAACTAAAAAACAGGGGCAACATGACCTTTGGTAGATTGTGTTGTAGGGACAACTTCCAGGCAAAGCTAAATTGTACACTAGAGAGAAGGTGGAGGAAAAATTTATTCACCTCATTCAGTAGAAGCTTTTGGGTGCCAAAAGCCTCCCAAATGGGGAGGTGTGATTCACATTGGATCATTATATTTTTGCCATCCATCTCGATGCATTTGGAGTAGCAGAAGTGGAGGAATAATCTCACGGGACCATTTTTATCAACGAGACCCAGTTTGGCAAAATAGGGTCTGAAACTCTTTGGGAGCTCCTAATGTGGGGTCATTGTAAAAATAACACTACTTTGAGGTAGCGCGATAGAGGTGTGGATATGATCTAGGACCCTCATTCACCCAAGAGTCCCCATAGTATGTTGCGACTTAACAAGGGGGGTGTGTATGAAACAAGAAAGCACCAACAATAAAAACCACTCTGGTTTTTGGTGGAATATTCTATTGGAACCCCATGCAAGGGTGAAACCTAGAGGAATGAAACTTTTCTCACCACCCATCATTTATGTGATTGCATATTGTACAAATAAATTTACATGGCGATGGTGGAAAGGTCGACCTTACTGTGGTTTCGGCGCCTACTTTGTAATATGGTGCATGGGAAGATTGGGGTAAATCCTACCATGGTTCTAGTGTGGGAGCCTTGCCCACTAGGGAATCACCCACAATTTTATCTCTGTTACTAAATGATAAAACAACGTGGGTGGAAAATCAATCAGTGACATGACGTGGGCCTGAATTTGAGGTCCCACCAAGTTGACTTGTTAAGGTTACATGGGGGCCACGAGGATGCCACATGGACAACATGCTGATGTGGCATATTTGAATAGGTTAAACATTAAATGTCTGTAACTTTTGATCTAGGATTCCAATAAAGACAAATTTTGTATCATTAGAGAAATTTTGAGGTAAAAAATAGGCCTCCTAAGGAAAATGTATAATCAAAGTTCACTTTATGAGAACCAATCACATTTTAGGGGATAACATCATCTCCATGGTTGATGTGACATTCCTTGAGTTAAAGGTACTTACTTGTCACATTTTCAATGGTGGAAAAAAACTCATGGTTAACCATGTAGTGCTCTAAGTACTTTTAAAGTCATAAAGTAAAGTACTCATAATAAATGTCATTTCAAAATTTTTGAATAAAATATTATCATTATCATTTCCTATTTTTTTAAAGAAACAATATATATCCTTATACAATCTTCATGTCTTTACACTCTTTTCAATAAATATTATATTTGTATATTTTCATATATTTATTTT
>APFE031058927.1:49803-101253 GCA_000404065.3 Pinus taeda
AAAAACTCATTTTTATTTATAGTCACATCAATACAAATTTTTTTATTAATTTTATTTTGGTATAACTTTTCAATTGAATTTAACTATAGTTATGTGGATTGTGGTTCAAAAAGTGAATTGCAAATTCATAAATATTATTTTATTGGTTTAGCTATTATTTTATTATTCCTTAAGAGACCCATTTTAGACCTAAGTACTTTGGACTTGTAAGTATTGTAGTGGTTGGTGATGTGTGAATGATAGTCTCATTTCCCATAAAATATTGTTTTAACTTTTTGACATATTGTACCAGAGCATAGTGCTCCTTGTCATTGGTAGGGTAGTTAAGGATTACCCAATGAAATAATTTATAATGGTAGCATACAAACCTTTCTCCCTGCATCATGACCACTCCTATGGCATATCCACTCGCATTTGTCTCCACTTTGAAGGGTTGCTACAATTTTGATAACATGAGAACTAGTGCTTGGTTAATTTTCTTTTGCAGCTCTTTAAAGGCCTTCCACTGACCCTTCCTCCATTGGAAACTCTTGCCACTCGTTATTACAATATGGAGTGGAGAAACTGTTGCTAAAAACAAAGCTATGAATTTCATTAGGTATTGTGTTATTCCAACAAAAATCGTAACTTCAGATATATTCATAGGCACTGACCATTTCATGATGGCCTCCATCTGTGTATGATCTATAATATTCTCCCCTCCACTAATTACATAGACTAAATACACCAATTATTGTTGTGTAAACTCACATTTTTAAGTTTTGCATATAGTTGATGCTTCTTCAAAGTCTCTAGCATTTGCATCAAGTGTGAGATGTGCTCCTTTTAGGTAGCATTGTAAACCAATATATAATCCAAATAACAAATAACAAATGAATCTAAATAAGGGAAAAATATATTATTCAGTAATCTTATGAATGCAATTGGTGCACTGCACAAACAAAAAGGCATGAATAACGACTTATACAAACTTTTGTCTAGTTTTGAATGTAGTATTCTAGGTGTCTTCTCTCTTAACTCTAACTGAGTGGTAGGATAATTTTAAATTCAAATTGCTTAAGTATTTTTCTTGTTGCAATTTGATCCAATACATAATTAATCCTAGGTAGGGGGTACATGTTATTGAGCGTAGTCTTGTTTAATGCTATGTAATCGATGTACAATTGCAAAGTCCCATAGTTATTTGGTATAATTATGATGGGTAACCCATAAGGTGAAGTACTTGGTTGAATCAAACCCTACACCAACAACTACTGCAATTTCTTCTTTGCTTTCTTCTAGAATAGTCTATTTGTACAACCTAATATTTGAAAATAGATATACTGACAATAATTGGATTGTGTGCTCCACTTTCCTATTAAGTGGTATAACTTTAAGCTCTTGGAACACTCCCTTATATGCCTATAACAACCCTTCCAATTGTTATTTCCGTTTTTTAGTACACCCCTCTAGGGATACCTTTGCCCTTATTAACTCCTCACTAGTATGGTTTTCTCTTAAAAATAATAAAACACATTTCTTGCTACAATTAATCAATTTTTTGGCTTGGTTGGCACTTAGGATTGAAATCTTGGAGTTTATTTTATGTGCATTGATGATGAATGATTTCCCATCCTTGATGAAGTGGTACTGGTTGGATATGTGCATGAAGATTAGATCTCACATATACATGTAGAGACTCCCAAAAATAACTCTACATGCATTAAGTGGAACTACATCCAATTCTACTTCATCGATAAAATCATCATTGATAGGAAAATTATTCTACACTATTTTGTCAACTTAATTTTTTTCATCCTTATTTACCTATATTAATGGATATGGGTTATGATGATTATGAACCTCCAATCCAGGTTTGTTGACTAGATCTCTTGCTATAAAATTTTCTTGTGAACCTGAGTAAGAAAGGGCATTTATCTTTGTCTTTTTGACATGGATCTTAACATGTAAGAGTTTGGTAATCTCCTTTGCTTAGTGATGAGGGCTACTAAAATTCTAAATTATGTGTAGACAATCTTCTCACCCACATCAAAGCTTCTTTCCACCTGCACTTCCAACCACAATAATCTCTCGTCTGCTAGATTATGGTTATTGTGAATTGAATTATCAACCATGGTTGGGGTTTTGTGATTTTCTTCTTAAACTATGATCTGTAAACTTCCATTGGACACTTCGTCACAACAAATTCAATAAAATATATTATAAAATATGATAACTACACTATGAGGGTTAATTTATCTTAGATTTTGGATTTGTTAATTACCGTGTTATGCTTACGAATGCAGCAAATAAAATATGTAAAAAATAGAGAACAAAAAAATAAAACCCACAAACAAAAAATTATCATAAGATATAACTTGGGAAACCCTTTCAGGGAAAACCCATCTAGATGGTGAGATCACTATGTTTTCTTTCTCTAAATCGAAATGGATGCAAGTACAAATAAGTGAGGAATGTGGCTCATGGGCTACTACAATGCACAAATCCTCTATGTTTTGTCTCACCCTATCCACTCTTAGATACTCTGCTCATCCATGGAACAAAATTCCCCACTCTTAGATACTCTACTCATCCATGGAACAAAATTCCCTAACATAGAATGGAACCCCTTTTCTTCCTAGTGGCTCGATTATAACTTAGACGATAGCCTACTAGTGGTTAAGTTTGACTCCTACTCTTCACTAGATTTACAATATGTACTTTTCTAAAGTATTCTTCATCATGATCACACAACTAGCATGTTTTCCTTGAAAAATGGGGGTTGACGTGGCATCCTCTCAAGTTATGGTGGTCAAAACGAGAAGGTCAAATTTTGAGTGGCATAAATTTTGTATACAACCTATGATTAAGGTGATTCTTGCATCGTTAGAATGAGATCTATGTGTAGAATAGAAAAAATGGTGCCACACTAAAGAATAACAAATATACAACTAAAAAATATCATGTGATTTCTCAAACTACTTCCAGAAGGTTTCAAACCCAAATTTTCCAAATTGGATCCTACTCAGAAAAACAGTCACGTGAGTTAATTCCTTCGCTTTTTCCACTCTAAAATCCTCAAGATGGATGAAAAAAAATATAATGATCCAATCTAGATCAAACTGCTTCGTGGATCCCCTAACTTCTTGCAATATTATCCAAAGAAATATGCCCTGATATCATTATGATCTATAAAAATGAGCTAAACTCTATAATATGAAGGTTAACTTTATTTAGATTATATATTTTTTAATTAATGATCTACTATTTATGGATGAAATAGATAAAATGTGAAAAATAGAGAACAATAAAAACAATCATAGAGCAACCACAATGAACAAAAAGATATGTTTTAGGAAACCCTTATGGGAGAAAACCCAATTAGAAGGTTAGCATGCTCTATTATATTTTGTTTGGAAAGGAAATAATGCAAGTACAAAGGGGAAGGCACTCGCTTTGGAGTCACATAAGACCTATGGCTTAATAGAATACTACAAAACACTAATTCCATTTATTGTTCTCTCTATCTCCCACTTCTAGTTGCTTTTCTCTATTGTGGAACAATATACAATCAAATAGAAGGGAACTTCTTTTCCTCCTAGTCGCTTAATTATAATATAGCCTAGTAGCCAACTAGAAGTTAGGTTTTACCCCTTAAACTCTTTACTAGAGTTACAAATTTGAATCTTATAAGGTCTTCTTCATATTACCCATATGGATAACCCCTTTTCCATGAGTAATGATGGTTTATGTGGCATATTCTTACGCTATGGTGGTCAAACATAATAAGCCAACTTTAGGGAGGCATATATTTTTCATATGAACTTTTATTGATGAAACTTTTGCACTATTGGAAATATATTTGAGTGCAGAACAATTTCACATGGTCTCGCAGTTCAACGGGAAAGTTTTACCCCACAAATATGTCATTTAAGGCCTCAAAATGGCTTTGAAATATTTCAAACCCTAATTCTCCAAACAAGGTTATGCTAATAAAATTGCTTCTACTATTAGAATAATGTTTATTTGGAATACTCTATACATTTTGTTATTGTTATTCTCTTGCTATTGTTGTTATGTCTCAAAGGTTTTATTTTAGATGAATTGCTAGAGATTTGTGAAGAGATTATAGAAAGTTGTTGAAAAGTTGTAGGAAATGATTGAGCTGAGCATTAGCTCATGGGTATGTATACATATTGGTTTTCTTAATATAAATGTTTTAGCATATCTTGTTATTGGAATTTCTCCATAATTTTTTGGTGTATTATTCTTTAGTTTGGTATCAGAGCTTGAATAAGAGGTGTTGCTGATTTTGGAGATTGGCGATTCATGTGACGTCCTGTGGAGACTCGTGGAGGAGTGAAGTTATGTGTTGTGTATTTGTACTATAACATGAACTAGAGTTGGACGTTGAATTGATTGAATGCATATTCTACAAATTAGAGCTGTGTAAAATTTAAACATGGAGTGTAGGAATTCTGTGAAGGATTTGGTGAAATCTAACATGTAGAAGTATACATATGTTGGACATGATCAACGTAGAGTCTAAAGTTGAGTTGAATAGTGGCATAAAGCTGTAGCATGCATTGACATGCATTGGAGTGAGTAATGTATGGGAAATTGCATTAGCATTGATGAGCACCAGTAATGTAGCAAGAATGTTGCAATTCCTGGGCTACCAACTTTACTTTATCAACCTAGGGTTTGTACAAACTTGGAAGTGACAGTTTTGTATACATAAGTAAAAGTGATGGTTCTACCTTTTGTCATTGTTTAGATAGCAAGAGACCACTATTTTTTTCCAAGCCAGACTTCTATGGATTTAGAAGAATCTTGATACTCATGAGGGAAAGAGAAATCTACTCTAAGAGAAAGCTTGTCCATTGCAGTAAGGAAAAAGACTGAAATCCAATGCTAAAACACGCCATTTCCTACCTAACTGCTAATAGACTATGTTTTATAAAGAATGCTAGATTAACATGTATGAAATTCAACTATCTTAAGCATGTAAATTCAAAGCATCAACATTCTACTATTGTGCATGTAAATGGCTAAAATGAATCTGTTTTTTTTCTTTTCGTCTTTTTTTTTTTCCTTTTTATGGAGAAGTGTGAAATATAATCTCTCTTGGTGATGTGGTAGGTGGCTTAGGTATGATGGTGGATAGTTGGAAGGTTTGGGAGACCCTGAGGTGACCTTACCTGGCTTCCTAGATGTTTTCCCTCAATTCAGCCTCAAAACAACTCACTACATGAAAACCTGTCCTAAAATCCTATAGGATACAAATGATAGAAAAACAATGGGTGCTGAAGGTGATGGGAGGCTTAGGGAAGGTGGTTGGTGGCTAGAATGAAGCAAGAAAATGCCTAGGATCACTTAGAACTCAAAACCAAGGTTGGGAGATGGTTGTATTTACTCAACATGCTTGGAGACATTTCCTTGTAAAATGATGAGATTAGTGAGGGTCTTTGTGAAAGCAAGGAATGATCATAGATGAATGAAGTTTGAAGGAGTTTGTTGGCTATGAGATCTCTCTTTACTTATGAAACACCTGCACTACATCAAACATTGATATTTGCCCAAAAATCATGTACACAAGGAGAATTTCAATAAGCTAAAAAAATAGAGTTTTTAATGAGCTAGATGTCTACTTCATGCATGAGGAAAACTTGCAGAATAAAATTGAATCATTGATTGGATCTACTATAAGGCTAAAGATGGAAGAGATAATGACTAGGTCCTACTCTTGCAACTTGATCAAATGCTAGCTTAGGTGCAGAAAACTCTAAATTCTATGAGAAAGTAGAATTCTGTCTTTTTGGGGCTGCATAGGAGTCCTTTCCTCAAATTATGATCCATGAAGGGAGAAGTGAAGCCAAAACACCTATTGACAATTTTTTTATGTTTCTTTATCTCTTCTACACTACTACAGAAGTAAAGCACAAATGGAAGCAAACTAATAAACAAACTAATCAAATCTACACTACTCACAATGAAATACTTCTAAGGACAATTTAACCATGAACCTATGAAATCAATCTAAGCATATAGATAGAAGAAGAGGAGCCTTTGCTGCTAGAGTTGGTCCCTAACCCAAGAGATTCATCCCTCTGAGTTAACTTAGTACTAGATCAAGAAGAAGCTCATTCTCATTATCAAAATAGAAAATTACATAGCAATGTCTTCCACAAGTCTGGAGCTCAAAAATAACTAGTGTTTTTACAGCAAAAATTCAAATCCTAGTGAGGCTCTAGGCCTCTTTATTTTTACAACTGAAGTTCCCAACGACTTCCTTAAATATAGGGAGGCTTGGCTCCCAAACTCAAGATAAACTAACTCTTTGACTGTCAATTGCTCAGCTGCCTTTTGATCTACATGACTTGGCTTCTTGTAATCCAAGCTAGTGTGATTGATGGAGTAATATTCGAATGAGGGAGGAGTAAATAAGGAGGATTTACCTCCTAGAATCTCTCTTCCTTGTCCCATTCTAGTTTCAGCCTTTAATCTTGCAAAAATTCCCTGATTTTATCTCACAAACCTACATTCAATGCACGTTATTCCACTAGGAATAATATCTCACTTTGACTCATCTCATTAAACAAAATATATCAAAACATGTAATAAATTGTGAGAAGAGTTTATTTGACTAAGATATGAGGTGAATTAAGTTCCATATAGTTACCCAATGATGAGGCTCATCATCACCCCCATATTGAAATTGTTTCTCGTCCTCTAAGAAACTCAATCAATATCCATATCTTTCATAGCCCTGGTGGCCTCCCTGACATCCCATGCTTCTGTTGTGGTCTCCTCTTCTTGTGCATAGAATCCTGCCTTCCTTTCTATCTCCTCCCACTAATTTTTTTCTCCTCTTCCTTCCTTCCTTCTAACATCCCCAAGAGCAGTGATGGACTGAGTCTCAAGCCAATCCAATTGACTTTGAGCCTTTGGATGGTTTGCTTGTACATGGGTGTCTTGTTCAGTGCTTCTCTCATTCTTTGAGGAGAATGGTACTCTCTCATTTTCAAATTGTATGGCAAAGTATTCCATCTCCTTTGGAAATCTTGCATGTTGTCATCCCCTAACACCCTGAAAATATCCTCAAAATGTGTAATTTCTTTCTCTTGGGAAGCAATATACCTGGGTGAAAGTTGAGGATCATTTGCAATTAAATTATGTGTGATGATGACACCCATTGGATTTGACTGCTCATCTCTTATCATGAGAGGCTCTGTTTGTTCCCTTGCTAATATCTTCTTCATTTATGTAGCCCTTACTTCCTCATGGTTCATCCATGATGCCAAAGCCATCAACTGTAAATCCCCTAGTTTTGCATTAGGGTCCCATATATTCAGATATTTCAAGGCCATGTTATGCAAGTAGAACTCATATATCTTAGCCCTATCCTCCAATGTGATTTGATCACAAAGATTAATGAACTGTCTATAATCTTGGAATGGTATAGTTCCTCTTTGTGCTAGGGTATTTATTTGGAATTGCAAAAATTGTTCCTTAAGGTTTAATGCATAGGACTTAGCTGGCATCCTGCATTGGATTGCCTAAAGATAGGCTGGCCATGGTTTGCAATTGATTATCTTTTTCTTGTGACTTTCCTTTCAACCATGCATTTTCTGCCTCCAACTGAGTTTTCATTATGGCCTCTCTGTCCCTCAGGCTGTTTAGTTATTTGCCCATCTCTTTGAGATTTTCCCCCAGGTGACCTAAGTCTTCCACTCTCTTGGACTTGGAAATCTGCATCCATCTATGTGTTCTTTCCATTTCTTTCTTTAGCTCAAAGAATAATGGGATGGAAAAATTTTGTGGAATGACCCTACCACCTTCAATAAATCTATAGTAGGAGTGAAGGTACCCTTAGCTCTAGGTCCTCCTTCTTTGGTTCTGGCTGCATACTCCCTTCCTTATCCAATTTTTAAGTTTCCTGTAGGTTTAGTAGAGTTTCATGTAGGATTTCCTCTACTTCCTACAGGTCCTGTTATGTATCCTGTAGCATGTCTTTTCCCTTGGATGAGGCAGATCTAGTTAGGGGCCTTCTCACATAAGTAATAGGAGACTAAGGGCAGGTTTGTCCTGAGGATCCTTCTCCTTGAGTTTTTATCAGAGGAGCTATATTCTCTTGTTGTTTAGGTGAGTCTTCAATAATAATAGTGACCTTGGTGGGAGTTTGAGGTTTTCCCTGCCTTATCCTTGTACTTTTTCTTGTTCTGGAGTATAATGGATTTTGTCTCTATATTTTTCCTTTTTATTTGATAGGGGTGCTAAGGGAAGTGAGGGCAGCTACTGCTTCTCTCTCAGTGGGTTCTGGAGACACCCTGGGTGACTCCTCCTTGTCTTCTACCTCCTCATTTCCATTCCCCTTTGCATCTTTGTCTGTATCCCCTTCTTCTACCTCTAGATCCTCACCTTGTTCATCAATTTCTTCCTTGGCATCTTCCTCTGTTTCTTCACCACTTTCCTTCTCTTTCTCTTCCTCTTCTTCCTCATCTATTTCCTCTTCATCCCTCTCTGCTTCTTCTTAATCTATTTCAGTCTCCTCTTCATCCCTTTCACTGCCAGTAGGGCTTTTGTCATATGTGAGGGATTTTATATCCTCCTCTGTCTGCATGTCTCTGAAAATTGCCCATGTGATAGGAATTCTAAGGTTGTGGAGGGTATCTTATATGATGAGTCTAATTAACACATGATAGGCCAACTATTGGTAGTTTCCTTCCTTCACCTTCATTCTCATATCTATCAGTGATTGAAGAGGGAAGTAGGGTATTCTGAGTCTGTGGTGAGGAGGTGTATCTACTCCAAACCTTAATTCTTCAAGAAGCCTAAAGTAGTATCCATATACCACAGTATACATACTTTCCAATGATATGTATTTTATAAGGTGGCAGCTTATTTCATTCTAGGGGTATGGTAGGCTTGCTCTTCTCACTCTATTCTTGTCTTCCATGGCCTCCTCTCCCTCTAAAAATAATTTCTTCTTTGCAGTTTGGTTATTTCCCTTGTCTTCCTTTTTCCAAGGTACTCCTAAGGGAAGTGTGGTAATTTTGCTTATGAGTTTAGGGATGAGCTCTATGGAGAGGTCTCTCACCACAACAGTGGCATGGGTCATCGTCAGTGGAATGAGGGAAAAAGCAAAATATTTGGCTACTTCATTATCATACCCCCTCAATTTCTCAAAGTACCCCATCCAATTATGTCTTGTGAATATTTCTAGCAGAGGGGGGTGTTGCTGAATCTTCACAGTGTTGATGGGATCCCTTCTATTAAAACCCCCTGTCATTTTTTTTTATGGATGGAGGAGTATATATGTCTGATACAATTTTTTAATGAAGGAGGAAATTGAACTAAAATTTCTGTGGATATAATACCCTTTTACTGCAATCAATTTTAACAAACTAGAGGATTTTTTTGTTCCTTTCACTTGGAAAAATAGGAGGAAATGTAGAGCTTACCTCCTTACAATGGTTGATGTAGCCAACCCCAGTTTTTCTCGCTTACTGCCAATCCTATAGACTGCTTGACTATATCTTGTAGGATTCCTGTGGGATCCTATAGGATTTCCTGTAGTGTCCCGTAAGAGGTCCTGCGCAGGAAAAAAATGAACTTTTCCTCTCCTATAGGTTGCTTGGGAGCCGAGAGTGACTTTTCTAGTGTGAGCCTTGAGAATTTGAAGACATCTATGCATGGGGATCAACGTTTATTTCCTCTTATGGTTGATTCGAGTGAGATGGTGTGCTGGCAGCCAAGGTACACATATCTATTTTTGGATCATTGGTACCACTACCACATCATCATTCTCCTCACCTCGTAATCAACTCCCACTTCGACAATCCGTAGTCTTAACTACTTTCAACCTCATCATCCTTTCATTTGACTTGACTGCTGCCATGTGTGTGAGGACTAACTATTTTGTCCTCATTGATTAAACAAAGGTGGCCAAGTTAACTGGCCACCTTTCACTTATAAACCAATTCGTTCACAATTTTTACATCTTTTGATCACATTATGCAAATGAGAGAGTGGAAGCGAGATACTTACCTATGGTAACAATACCTTGCTACAATTAGTTGAAGAGATGAGGTTTTTGTTGTGTGTTGGCTACATGTGATTTCTCCTCTCTTTTTTTATTGTCCTTTGATGATTTTCTTGATGTGAAGGTACCTGGTGTTGATGATGATCTTGTTGTTGTTGCTGCTGCTCTGGAGGAGATTCTTCTACCTTTGGATTTCCCTACTTGCAACTTGCTGCAACCTATGATTTTTGTTTTGTGGGATAGGCTACTACAGGATGTCTTGTAGCTACGTCTTCCTCAAAAAATTTAATCATATTCTACTACTAGGACCTGAGGATGATGAGAATGGATAGAAAGGAGGTCTAGGGGATCGTGAATGATGAAAAATACCCTTCAGGTGTTGTCCCCTTGCTCTCTGTCTCATCCTTTTTCTTTATGTTTTTTCTTAAAAACTGAATTTTTGATGATGAATGCAGGGGTGATTAAGGTGAAGATATGTATGGTAATGAGATGGTGATGTAGGAATTTATTTCTTGCACATGGGAAAGCCATTTCCTTTCTCTAGGGTTACTTCCTTTAGGATTCCCAAGCCAATATAATTCCTATAGGATCATCCTGTAGATTTTTAGGGGATCCTCTAGGTTTACACGGAATCCTATAGAAAACACAAAACCCTTGCAAAATGAGGAAAATGAGTGAAAAAATGAAAGGAATTGCATAATGATGAAGGATAATGAATGGAGAAATAAAAATATGAGTTGAATAGGTCCCTTTTGATTCTCCATTGTTGCTCTAATCATCCTCCTGCTGACCTGCAAACAATATTTTCAATATTTTTCTTTTCTCTTTTTTTTTTTTTGAAAAACAACTAGTCTGCTTCCAAGAGGTTTTCATCCTAGCTGCTTGCCCTGGGTGCCTCAAGAGAGGTTTTCACCCAGGGATATTTTTATTTCTCTCTTTTTTCTTGACACCATTAGGCCGCCCCAAGACATTTTCAACCCAACAATGGGACTCAGGTGCCTCATGGAGGTTTTCACCTGAGTCTCCTTATTTTTCTTTTTTCTTTTTTTTTTTTGCTTAGGGACTTGACGAGGTAGGAGCTGAGACTTACTCCACCACCATCACTGTTTTGTTGATACCATCAATGAACTCTTGCTTTGACAATGGCCTTTTGTAAACTTTTAATCTATGTCGATTAACAAGTAAAGGAATGGCCTCTGCATCTATGGTTCTGATCTGCACTGAACCATTATCATGACATTTCTCTATGACATAAGACCCTAACCATCTAGTCCTTAACTTTCCCTTGAAGTATTTATATTTGGAATCATCTAACAAAGCCCAATCACCTTCTTGAAATTGCTTGTCCTTGATGTTCTTGTCATGCTAGATCTTCCTTTGAATTTGAGTTACCTCTGTGTGTAGGAGGGCCTGCATTATGAACTCATCTAACCCATTCAACTAGAGCAGTCTCTCTTTTTGTGCACTACTTAGATGTAGATCTAGTTGAGCTTCCATCCTAAATGTATTGTACTCAAATTCAATGGACAACTGGGCCTTTTTCCCATAGACCAAGTCATAAGGTTTGAATCCAATGGTGGTCTTCCAAGTGGTACTATAGGCCCAGGTGGCCTCAACTAGTTGATCTGCCCAATCTTTTCTGTTTTTGCTAACTACTTTGGTTAGAATGCCTTCCAACGCTCTATTGATCACCTCCACTTTCCCATTAGCTTGTGGCTGATAGGGAGTGGGGGTCCTATGCTTGATCTTGTGCTGGCTTAACAAGTCTTCAATCATGTTGGATGTAAACTGGTTTCCTTAATCAGTGACCAAGCCACAGCATGCATGGCATGAGTCCAACTTCAGCCGAGTAGAATATTGTAAATGAGATTGGCGTCAACAATTTCTACTTCGACTTGAATTGTCTTGCCTTCCAGGGTGATGGAAAAGTTAGGTAAGACACCGAAGGATCGTGAATCACGCCCATCGAAAGCTTCCAAAGTTTTCAAAGACTGGTTCAGTGCAAGGGAACCAATAGCCTTCCAACATGCACTTGACATGATGCAGGTGGAAGCACCTTCATCGATGACATTCGGTGGATGGTCTTCTCATTGATGATTACCTGAATAAGAAAGGCAATCTAATGAGGGAGCCATGGAACATGGTTCTCTAGATCAAACATATCAAATTAGAATCGGTATCAATGCCCCCGATAGCTAACAACAAGGATTTCCATTGCGATGGGCAGCTTTGGATTACCTCGATAGCTGACATGGCTGATGGCACTTGAGCTGAATCCTCAACAATATTGCAGTGCTAAGCAGCTCAGGCATTGGGATTATAGGAGGATTTCCAAATCACACCTCAAGAGGGTGGTCGCATAGTGAAATCAAGGTTAGGATGCTCAATTTGCAGAGGGCCAGAACTCGGGATAGAAGAAGAAGGTGCAGCTTCTTTCTCTTTCCCAGCTGTCGGAGCTAGAATTTGACAGTCTTTCGATCGAGTAGCCACATTAATGGGCATGCTCATCATGAACACTTGAGATTCAGAGGAAGCAGATGGGGGTTGTTCTACCATTTGGGTCTGTTGAGACGAAAATGAATCTTTGAGGATAGCAAGGGCCCCTTTGAGCAGGTAACTAACTTTGGATCATCGAGGAAAATCCTTAGTGTATTGATCCTCCTCGCAAATGAGGCAGGGATACTTAGGTTTCCGTTACAAAGATTCACCAATAGACGATTTGGGAGGACCCTATTTCGAGGCATCAGCTTTAGCTTTTCCTTTGCCTTTCTTTTTTCCTTTTGAGGATTTTTCCGCTACAGTAGACTGGACAGCGTGGACCTCTGAGGTTTTACCAGGGCTAGGTGGATTCTAAGATGAACTATTAGGAGTCACATTCGAGACTGACTTCTCTTTGGAAGAAGTTTTAGCAGGGGTCTAGGATACTAAACCAATAACTCCATCAGTGGGAGGAACAGCTGGTGACTTTGATGCTGCGAGATCAGATGATGGTTGCGGAGAATTGGGTAATAACTCGTATAAAGTGCTAGACTGAGAGTAAACTAGATCCAAGTACTGGGCATGAGCAATGGCTTGCTCTTCAGTAATTCACCCACCCATAGCTATATCGCGAGCAAGTGGGGCTATGAATGATTTGGTAAACCATTCAATGAGCAAATGATCAGCAATCTCGAATTTGATCAGGCAACATCTACGTCTCCGTTCATGGATGTGATCAGAGATGTGTGTCACAGTATCTTGCTTAAGCGATGTGAGCAAATAGGTGCCAGTTACATAGAGAAATGAGAACTGAAAATGCATGAGGAAAGCCATGGTTAAAGAGTTAAAGTCATGGTAAGTATTTTGAGGTAGCTCGATGTACCATTTCGCTGCAACACCCATGAGGGTTCATTGGAAAAGACGAAGACGAATGGAATCGTCCACATATTATTTCGACGAGCACCAGAGGTGATATGTCATCACATGGGCCTGAGGATCTTCTTTAGATTTTCCATCGAACTTTAAGCAATCACTTGGTATCTTGGACAACAATAGAGGCCAGTACAGTGAATGAAGGATCAGATCATTCGTAAGGCGTGATACATCTGGCAACTCAAGTGTAGCCAAGAAGGGTAATTGAGTGTTAAAAGGCATGGGAGATCAATAAGAGGGTCCATAGGGAGGAGCCCATCCCTGCTAGTAAGGATTTTGTCCCCACAGCTGGGGATTTTGGCCATATGGCATCCGAGGCTACCCCCATTGCAGATTATATTGACCATAAGGAGGATTTTGACCTTGAATACCTTGAAACTATCCAGGGATAGGTTGTGATAAGCAACGTATGGGTTAAAACATTGTTGAGCCTGTTGACCTTAGACATATGGATATGGGACTTGTTGTCCTTGAACATATGGCTGATGAACCTGTTGTCCCTGAACAAGAGGATTCTGGACCTGCAGTCCTTGGGCATAAGGTTGATACACTTGTTGCCCTTGGACGTAGGGATTTTGTACCTAGTGACCTTGGTCGACAAGATTCTGAACCTATTGACCTAAGACATGAAGGTTTTGGGCATTGACCTTGCCCCTGCAACGGTTGACCTTGTTGGTATGTATATAAGGGTTGTTGTTGCCCTAGTTGGTTTTGCTGCTACAAGGATTGACCTTGCGTTGCAAAATTTGTCCCTGGGGTTGTAGAGGTTGGGACTGCAAGGGTATGGGTTGAGAGGTGTGTGGAGCATATTACATCTGCTACTTTGCGGCTTGCTGCAACTATTGTAAGGATTGACATTGCTGCGGGATAATTTGCCCTTATTATTTCACGGAGAGCCCTTGCTGCAACAAAGGTTTCCCTTGCAGTAATAAAGGCTATCCTTGTTGTTGTAGAGGTTTTCCTTGATGTTGCAAGGGTACTTGAATAGTAGCCGGGAAATTACCGAACTGAATCTGGCTGTAGCCAAGCCCAGATTGGAGGGTGTAAGGTTGATTAACCAATCCTTGAGAACCATATGGAACGTAAGGATTTTGGTATTGGACTTGAGCCCCATAGGGCTGCTGATACTGAACATTGATCGATCCAGATGGACCAACGGGATTCTGAACCTGTTGGTATTGGACATTGCCTGATCCAATAGGATCAACAGTGTTATAAATAATACCAGAAGAAGGCTAGTTTATACCAAGCATGTGAGCTTATGAGCCGCTCGCATTAGTGGCACCTGACACCATGGAAACATTCAGATTCTGCCCCCCAGGTGGTGGCATAATCTACCCACTGACTAGCAGGACAGAGGAACTAACAGAGACAATCTTTGAAACTGTCGGTTGTGTCTGATGTGTAACTGGGATCGATGATACAAGAGTATTTGAAATGTTTGGTTGCACCGAGACTGAAGTAATAGCCTGTTGGGAAGTTATGTTCGTGATGAACGGGCATGACATAGGCCTGATGCCTTACACCCATACAGGATTATGGTAAAGTGCTGAGGCACTAGGTGTGCCTAAAACCAAGTGCCCCAAAGACACAATTGGGTGGAAAATTGTGGGAATACCTTCCGAAAAAGGGAAACCCTCAGGAGGAAACTGTAATTGCAATTCTTCCCCTTCAATAGTGTGTGGAGTAGAAACTTCAAACTCATCCAGAGAAGTGACAGGAGCATCGCCTTCGGCTTCCATGTTTGAAAACAAACAACAATGAATGGTCGAACGTGTACTGGGGGATAGTCCTAAAGGAACACCTAGATGATCGTACGGATTGTAAGGACACTACGATGATATCTCAGCAACATCAAACAGAGGGTTTGAAGGATAGATAACCAATCCAAGCTAACCGTAAATGGTCGGCGAGTTCTCTAGAGTTCGAACGGGATTGCCCAGAGATTCTGGGCCAAGATCAACAAATGACCCTGTATCAAAAGTAGGAAAAGGACGAGATGACAATGGTTGAACACTCAGAACAATTGCAAGTTCAAAATTTTGGTCCTTAAGTGACTCTGGTAACTTAGGAAACGGCTCCTTAGACAATCTTTCAGATGGAGAAGAGGAAGAGGAATTGGGTGAACCAGATGGTTCAGCCAAGATGACCTTGCCTTAGTCGATGGAAAAAATAACTTCAAGGCTTTAAAATGTGCTTTTAGGGGAACTAAAGATTTGTTCAAAAAACTAACATGATGTTCTGGATCGTGGGGAATCAATTATTAATACACATAAAAGGCTAATGCTCTTTCATTTTTTAAGAGTCGAGAAAGAAACAAAGATGACTCTATCACTTTCGATTGGAAACGAGGTCGAAAGGACAAGTGCTCGGATGATATTTTAAATTTAATGAGTCAAACAGATCAAATGACTACTCTGGATGATCTAGGTAAACAGGATTACCAGGCAAGTGTGAACTGCAGAATACCTCCTGGTGAACCAAGAAGTATGAGTAGGAAATCTCCCTGAATGTTGTGTTCGGTGTATCACGTTTGCAAGGCGGCCGACTCAAATTCCTAAGGATAAAAGGATCACAGCCTAGTGGGGTCTCCCGTTATATACTCAATGGTACGAGGAGCACAAATCCGTACTAGCACTGTCTAATGCCGAAGTTAACGAAAGTTGTTAGGTTTAAAGATATCGAAACACGTCTCTAGCCTAGACCTTCTAGATATGATAGTTAATGTCAAATGCGCCTTAGGTTAATTGAATTCATTTTAAGGTTGATCTTGAGTTAAATTTCAGTTTTTAGTTCTTAGAAATGCTACTCAAAAACCTTCAAATGCAACTAAATGAGACAAGACCCTTTCAATTCGATGAAATGCTTACACTAGAGAGGCTAGAAACTACTCAATCAAATGCAAACAATCAAGCAACTCAAAATGAAATGATCTTTCACTACTTTGCTTTTTCAAAAAATAAACTAATGTAATATGCATTCCAATTCCTAATTTCTTGACAAGCACTTATCTATTAGTCCTTTCAAAACAAAAATTATCTTCCTTTTTCAAATTCCGATGGAATTCTAGTCTTTAAAAAGATGCAAATTATCGTAACATAACGATGCAACAAGCTAGAATTCCATACTTTTTCATGAAACAACAAAACAATCTTTTCGCATACAATCTTTCAGTGAAAAAGTTCTCGAGATAATAAGCTCCCCAAGTAGATGAAAACACAAAAATAGAAATTCGTTCAGGTCAATGAAACACTAACTTTACTGAACAAAAGACCAATAATGTAATCTAGGCTCGAAAAGAAACGTTCAAGAAAGTAAATGAAACATTTTCAAACTTGTGCAAAAAGAGTTCAAAGTCGTAAAAAGTACCAAAACAAAATGCAAAGCGTAAACACACCTACAACCTGACTTAGTGAGTTCTCAAACCACTGAATGGACGACCAACTAGATGCCCTAGTGTCACTGGCCACTCATTGACTCAATCAACCAAACAAAAATATGACAAGCCAACAAGCAACAAAACCAAATGAAAAGTATCTTTCTAATCAGGGAGAAAATGGTCCAAAAAGCTTACGGGGTCAAAACCACAAGAGCAAAACACACTGGCCAAGATTGGGGTCAAGCCCTAATATTCACTTATAGGCATCGACATGACTGCCTAACTAACAACAAGCACTAAAGGCCGATCAGTGTGATTGTTTCTCATCAAGTCGCGCTGGTCGACACGACTGTCAACAGATTAAGTGCGTTGATCGAGGTATAAGGAAAAATAAAAATTGAAAACAAGGACCAGATCTGCTACTATGAATTTTAGAATCAGACTAGTAAATAGGAGAAAAGAAACAAAACCAAAGGGAAAACGTGAAACTAGAAAAGTTCTCACAAAATCATGAAATCGAAGACAAACAAAAGGATTGGGATCCTTAGTGGAGTCACCAATTTTTGGTGAAGTAAAATTATAAGTGCAAAAACAAATGAATTTCTCTAGCCCGATAATGGGTCTAGCCACAATAGATACATTCTATGGAATATTTCCTTGGGTTAGAATCAATCAAGAGGGCCTACCTCTTGGTCGCTTATCATGTTTGATGATGTCCTCTCTTGCTCGCTCCAGCTATCTCTCGCTTCCTTCTTCAAGCTCCTGAAATAAGTAAACAACATAGACAACAAACGTAATAATAAACAAATTGAAATTCAACCTACTTAACAAGTCAAGAAACATTAATCCATGAATATGTAATATTACAAAACATGTAGGAAATCAATCAATAGTTGCATATATTAATATCAAAGAGAGATTACAACCATTCATCTTGACGTTGTAGTCTTCCTCTGACAAGACCAGGTTCCCACACACTTCTACTAGCATTCCACGATGGCTTCAAACAACAATAGTTTTAAAGCTCTTCCCTTTAGGCTTCACTCCAAACCAAAAAACACTGCTCCTTCACACAACTAGTAATAGCTTGCTTGTCTACTCCAAACCAAAATAGCATCAACACTCAACCAAAACTCTGCAACTATAACACTCACACTAGCTTGTGCTTGGGAAGAAGGGAGGTTTATATAGGAAATATAGATGGGAGATGGATCCTCTTCTCATGGGTGAAGGACTTATCCCTTGAGGTAGTTCCATAATTATAGGGGAAAGGGGCCCAAACTGTCATCCTTAACCCCATCCGGCCAAACCATTTACCAGACTTTCGTTATAAAGCTTCTAGAGCTGGAAGTTTTAGCTCTAATTTAAAAAACTTTCCATAACAGGACCGGTGTGACTAAAACAAAGCTCAGTCACTCCGGTCGGCATGAGGGGTATTGCTAATCTCTGCAAATTGGTGTGGGGAAGAGAAAAGACATTAGCACTGGTCTTGTAAACTAGGAAAAATAGAAGTTTCATGGTAAATGGTGCAAAAGGGAAATGATCTACTCATGAAGAGGGACACAATGGTATTTTCTTCATGAAAGCAAAGCATGTGGGGTTCACTGTAGAGGTCCTCCAGGATTAAGGAACGGGGAGTACAGGGACTGTGACAAAATGCTATGTAACCATCTCCCACTTCGCGTAGCTCCCTTCAAGTCTTGTCTAAACATCAATCTAATGGCATAACCCATTTCTCACACAATAAAATCTTAATGCAAGTTTTGAGAGACTTCAGATACTTACCTTTTGGTCCTTTGAAAAATAGGAATTCACCTTCGCTATAACTGATAGACGTGTCAATCACGAACTCAGTAATAAATCCACTAGAAATACTATCGATCCAATAATCGACAACCTTCGCGATCTTGTTTTCTGATCCTTTCAGGTGCCTTACTAACTCTGGAGTCCACACGATAGGATTATCCAGCTTCCAAGTACCTTGACCATCTGCTAATTCATCCAACCATTCATATAACTCGCACGAAAAAGAGCAGAAGAATATTTGTTGATCTTCAGTATACAGATATCTTTGCAAACACTCTTCTCTCGACAAGCATGGATTCCTATTTTCTTTGGCTGAAAACTCATGCAAATTTCAATATATCCACTTGTCAATCTCATTTTTAGTTGGTATCCACTTATGCCATATCACACATTCCTCAGATAGATCCTGGTCCCAGAAACAAAACCATTTGTTTGCTTGAGGTGGCTTGGACCCAGGTTTAGAGTTAGTTGTGTTAACCAACAAAACCCTACACTATCGGCCCTTTTCGAAACAACCCACATAGAACGGGTTGCAGTCTCACCCAAGGTAGTATTCGGGGATGCTAGAACTAGGTTTCTACATCCAAAGGACTATGTAATGTGTTTCTGTTAAACTTAGGACTTTATCCCAACCTTCGCAAACCCATAAATTACAACAACTAACAGTTAGTAGATCTAAACCCCCTTCGTCAATTTCGCTAAACATTCATAACATCACGTAAATAAATAGATCTACTTCTTCGCGCATCTATTAAGTACTTTTCCAGGTTAATTACATTCGATCATATCAAAGTACAATAAATTCAAAGATAAATAATAATACACACATATGCAAATAAATTTTCAAAACAAGCCTTTATTATGCTTAGATCTTCAATTACAGACTCTTCCAACCCTGCGTACACAGCTACAGGGGCCCACGCACTCAGTTACGAACTTACCAAGGTCTCCACGCACACAGTTGTAGGAGCCTTCCCTTTTACCTAAGTATAGAAAACAGACCCAAATATTTCACTTCTATCTCTTACTTAGATCATGGATTGATATCTATAACTCTTATATGATTCATTTTTATATCTTTCTTCATTACACTACCATGTTCCACAAACCATGGGTAGGTCACAAAAAAACTTGACTCTTAACAAACTAAGGGGATTTGACCTTCCTAAAGCCCCTTTGACTCATATCAACCTGCGCTACCTGTGCTCTGCTCCTTAAAATGCAAAGACTTTACAATTTTAGCAAAACTTTACAAAATTTAACTCCAAGAGACCTTGTCCCAACAACTTCACCATGATGTATTCTCTCATATCATTAGGATGATTTTAGAATGTTGTTAATCTACCATCCGTATTAATTTTGGTGCTGATGAATAGAAGCTACCTTTGTAGAGTTATTTTACAATTTTCCACAATTTTTAAAGAGACATTCTAGTAGCTATGACTGATCTATCACAATGCCAAGTTGAGTACAAAATACTTTAAACTGATTTGAAAAATGAACAACAACAAAAAAACTTGAATATCTCATACAACTTGATTGAAAAATTTTCCTTCTGATTATCATACAGAATCTCAAACATCATCCCATGGATTTTGACCAAGCCTGGAATGATTATTGCCTGGGGCATTTCACTTTTAGAGAGTCTAAAATGCACAAAAGAAGACCCCAGAGTGTTTATTTTTTGTACTTATTCTGTTGAGCCCGAAAAATAATAATTCTATACTTAGTAGATCCCTAGCTACTGCTACATCATAAGTTTATTGAGCCTGAGTTATCCAATGCTTGGAGTATTCCTTTTTAAAGAGTTTGAAAAACTTGAAGTAGACTCCAAGGGCGATTCTTTTTCATAATTATTCTATTGAGCCTGGAAAAGAATAATTATGTACTCAATGGATCCCTAACTACCACTTTTCCATTAATACTTATGATCCTGGATCAACCTTTTCTCGGAACATTCAATTTATGGGAGTATGAAACTTTCAAAGAAGACTCCAAATTGTCCTTTTCCATAAATAATTTGTCAAGTCTAGTTAAAGGAATAAACTTACACTTGCCAAATTTCCCCTTTATTGTATGTGAGTTGTGGAGGATCAAAACAAAAGAGTTAGCCCACTGTTATTTTATACTATATACATAAATATAAATATACAAATATAAAGAAAACCAGTTTGAAGAACCAGTAGGAGTTGGGTCCTTCCCTAGAACCAATTCCATCTCTAGATCTCTCATTACTTCTTACAAAATTCTTGGTGAGAAAGCGGTCGGTGTTATATCTTCAGTTGATTGTCATTCACCACAAATAGGGTGTGATCAACATCAATATTTTTTATTCTAACAAAGCCATTATCAAAGACCTCTTCCACTTCATAAGGTCCCAACCACCTAGTTGAACATTTCCCTTTAAAATGTTTAAATTTATTATCATATAGAAATGCCCAATCTCCTAGTTGAAAGACCCTTTTCTTAATATACTTTTCATGCCAATGGGCTCTCTGATCCTGTACTAACATGGTCTGTTGAAATGCATCCTTCCTGATTTTGTCAAGCTTATTCGTTTGTAGTAACCTTTGGTCCTCGGCTTCATTCATATTCATTCCCAATTGAGTGACAGTATAGAATGTTTTTACCTGAAATTCAATGGAAAGTAGCACTTGTTTCCGATACACTAACTCGTAAGAAGTGTGTCCTGTCACATTCCTCCAAGTTATTCGGTAAGCCCACAATTCCTTAGGTAGGTTATCAGCCTAGTCGCCATGGTGAAGTTGAATTGTCTTAGTGAGGATAGATTCCAAGACTTTATTTGTAGATTCCACCTGTCTATTTGCTTGGGGGTGGTATGGGGTAAACTTCTGATGCTTAATCTGATATTGTTTAGTAATGGCCTTCACTAGTTTGGATGTGAATTGTGTGCCTTGACTAGTAAAAATCTCTCTAGGCACCCCAAACCAAGTGAAGATATCCTCAAAAATGAAATCTATCACTACTTTCTCATAAGCAGAATATAAATCCTTGGCTTCTACCCACTTCATCACATAATCAGTGCAAACCAAAATGTATCTCTTTTTCTTGGACATGGGAGATGTGGGTCCCACAAAATCTTATGCCCACTTATCAAGAGATTCCATTGATATCTATGTTTGGAGAGGAATTTCATCTATTGGAACTGGCCTCCCCATTCTCTGACAGGAAACATAGCTTGAAACAAACTTTTTGGCATCTTTGAAAATTACGGGCCAATAGTAGCTCGCATGTAGGACTTTATAGGTTATTCTTTTATCCACAAAGTGCCCACCACAGGTCTCACTGTGGCAAGCCTTCAGAACATCAAACATCTCATATTCTTGCACATGTCTTCTTATAATCAAATCATGTCCTATGCGGAATAAGTCCCCATCTATCCAAGAATAGTTAGCACTTCGCTCCACAATATTATGTTTTTCCCTGGTGGAAAGATTCTATGGCAGCTTCCTTATCACTAGGTATTTAGCCATGTCATCAAACTAGACAGTAAAGGTTGGAACAACAAACAAATCTTCATCTGGAAAATCATCTGAAATTGGTACTAAAGCTCTATCTTGGGGACTGTTAATTCGGGATAAGAAATTTGTAGCCAAATTCTCTTGTCTAGGCCGGTCAATCGCAGTAATGTTAAATTCTTGTAACAAAAGTAACCATCTTGTAATTCTTCCATTAGTAATAGGCTTATTCATAAAAAATTTGATGGAAGAATGATTAGTATGGACAAAAGTCTCATAACCAATGATATAGTGCCTAAATTTGTTAATGGCATGAACAACCACTAATAATTTCTTTTCAGTAACTATAGAATTTAATTATGTAGGTGAGAGGTTCTTGCTAACAAAATAAATAGTGTAAGGAAATTGGTCCTTCCTTTGACCCAACACAGCTCCAAGGGAAGTGTCTGATTCATCAGTGAAAATGTGAAAATGGAGAGACTAGTTTCGTCCTCTCAATGTTGGAGCAGTAGACAATTTTTCCTTCAATTCCTGAAAAGCATTCTGACAGATAGTGTACCATAAACAAGTAGCATCTTTAGAAATAAATTTAAACATCGGTGCTGCAAATTTAGTAAAATTTTCAATAAATCTCCTATAGTACCCTGCATGTCCTAAGAAACTTCTTACCTCTTTCTGCGATGTGGGGATTGGAATATGTGATATTACCTCTATTTTCACAGGTTCGACTTTTATCCCTTCATGTGATACATGATGGCCCAAGACAACCCCCTTATTTTTTGTCATTTTACATTTAATGCTACTAAGAGCCAAATGAGATTCTTGACAATGAATTAGTACCTTTTCCAAGTTCTCCAAAGCTTGATGAAAATCATCCCCATATACCATAAAGTTGTCCATATAGACTTCCACATAGTCATGTATCAAATAAGAAAAGATAGCCAAAAAAACTTGCTGAAAAGTAGCTGGAGCGTTCCATAAACCAAAAGGAAGAGCTTGGTAGGCATATTTTCCCCATGGGCAGGTAAAGGTAGTCTTCTCTTGATCTTCCATGGCTATTTGAATTTTTTTATAACCGCTATATCCATCCAAAAAAGAAAAATATTTTTTCCCTAACATTGTATCAAGTACCTAATCAATAAAAGGTAAAGGAAAACAGTCCCGCAAAGTACCCTTATTCAGCTATCAGTATTCCACATAGATTTGCCATTTCCCCTTTTTCTTTGGGACTACCACCAACAGTGACACCCATTTGCTGTCGAAAATAGGGTAAATGAAATATGCACTTAAACTTTTTTCCAATTCATCCTTAACAATTTCTTTTAGGTTTGGATTCATTCATCTATGTGGCTGCCTAACAGGTCTAATTTCTTCATTTGTATAAATGTGATGTATACAAGTGTCTAGATGAATACCTTTCATGTCCAAATAATCCAAGGAAAATTCTCTGGATTGCTTTAGAACCATACTCGATACCTGTTGTTTTTGTTCTGTACTTAATTATGTACCTATATATAGTGTTTTTCCAGCACTGATTTCAATGGGCTCGGTACTCACTTCGTTTTTTCCTTCTAAATGCCATAGTGAATAATGAAAATAAAGTAGGGCGATAAGTCTCCTGAAATTCATTGCTAAAAAAATGATGATAACCATTAAAAGAAACGGGATAATCGATGCAATTAATATCACACAAAAATTGCTGCAAAATATGTTCCTCTGATTGTTCCTAAAGTCCCCTTGATTGCTCTAAAGTTAATGTGGGAAGCATACAATATTCTTCTCCATAAGGGCTTTCTAACCAAAGGGGTACTTCCATGACCATTTGAGCGGGTGGAAAAATAGTTAATGCCTGATTTTGTAGTCCAATAGAAATAATCACTTCCCCATTTTTGCACGCAATGACAGCATCAGTAGTAGCGAGCCAAGGTAGACCTAAGACCACTGGATTTCTGGGTTTAGAAGTCTTTTGATAAATTACAACGAAATCAATTGGATATTCCTAGGAAGCTATTGTTACCAATATGTCTTCTAAGATCCACACAGGTTTAACAATGGACTTATCTGCCAGCTCCAATACTATGGGTGTAGGCCTAACTCCTTGTAGTTGTAGTGATGCCATGGTGTCAACCGTTATGGTATTGATGGTTTCTTCTAAGTCTACAATATTATTTGGTAAAAGAGTTCCATTGATTTCTATTGTGACTACAGGGTTCAGTGGCAAACCAGATATCATTTCTTTCATTTGGCTCATTATTTTAATATTCTTATTTTTATTTTTCTTTCTTCCTGGCTTTGTGATGCAGAGATCCTTAATGATATTGGTGTAAATAGGAATGTCCTTCTTAGTGTGAAAATTCTTGGAAGGTGTACCAAAAATCCTCACTTAAGTCACTATGTGACAAGTGACCCTAACAACAAGTTGATGGTTGTTTTCATTCTAGACCTGTAATACAAATGGAAAACTTAAAACAAAACAAGATCCAAAATACATAACCACAAAATAATGTATCCAAAAAAATAACCTAGTGGAAAGACAATTTTAAATGAATAAATATTTATTGATAACACCTAGTGAAGGAGACTTCTATCAGTATTTTAGGTTTCACCCCTCCGTTATTTTTCCATCCTTGACTTGTTGTAGAACTTTCTCTCTCTCTCTCTCGCTCTCTCTCTCTCTAAATCCCCTTCTGGTTCCTTGTGGAAGTGTAATCTACAATGTATTTCAGTCATACAATTTTCTCCTAACACTCATACGTGTGGGGGCAATTTGTTATTACCAAAAAATGATCACCTAGCCATTTCTAACTAGGTGGATCGAAATACACCATGTGGATTTAATTTTATCATAGTAAAATCACTTTCAGTGTGGAAAATAATTTAGTAAACCACTTTTATTAAATTATTTTCTAATTTAAATCAAAAAATCCCATGAGTAGAATTAGATAAATCATTATTTATTTAATTTTCTCTAGGAATTACTATTAAATCATTATTTAATAATTATTCCTTGTCACATTTGACTAAATCCCTTAGGAATATTTAAATAAATCATTATTTATTTGAATTTCGTTACTTATGTTATTAGAATAATTATTAAATCACTATTTAATAATTATTTTGATTTCACGCCTTTCTTGTTTCTTGCGAAATAGTTAATAAATCATTTTATTTGTTAATCATTTCTAAATAAATAAATTTAACCATTTTAAATTCCTTTTCCCTCTTCAATAAATATAATAAATTATTCCAGGTAGTTAGATCTGAATTTGGTCATTAATATTTTATTATTCTCCATTTTTGAGATTAACTCCATACTTTTATATATAAAGGAGGGTTTTTCATTCATTCCTCACCATGATCATTATCATCGTCAACATTATCGTCATTTTCTTGAGCTCCCATTTGAGTTCTTCACCTTGTTTGGGTTTTCTCACACGATTGAGAGAAGGAATTCTATTTCTAAAGCATCAAGGATATCAAAGGACCCATTCCACGGAGAGGGTTTTACAGACCAATATGTAGATCTTCTTCACCAGGTGTTATAAATAAATATTTATTCATTTAAAATTGTCTTTCCACTGGATTATTATTCTCGATACATTATTTTGTTGCTATTTTTTTGGATACTTGGCCTTCACGTTGATCCAAGGTGATTATAATTTTCTTATTCATGCGTTATTTTACATGAAGGAAGCAGTTATGATTTAGAACTATTCAACAGGGTCTTTAAGCAAACATTTAACCAACATAATTTATTTGTGCACAAAATGAACCCCGATTCGCATACATTCATCACATTTGCATTAACCAGATATAGAAAGGTAAACCATAAAGACAGATGCGTGATAATATAGAATTACAAAAGAAAACTTATCTTTATTATTATTCTTCACCAATACATCTAGATCTACCCTACGCACTCAGCTGCAGGGGTTCACGCACACAGCTGCGGACTTTCCAAGCCTCTGCGCACACAGCTGCAGAGCCTCTACCTACTACCTAATCCTCGACTCAGACTTACATATGCTTGTGATCTTTCTACTTCAAGTACCCATTACATTTCATTTTCCAAAATAATTTCCTTTCCCTCATAGAGCCGCGCTCTATTTATACCCTTTCCTAGCCTAAGATCCCTACGGAGGCCGACTCTATTTACATTACTTTTTATTATTTTTGGGCGAACTACCCTTTGACTCAATCTATTATACTTCGCACTCCGCATATTGTGAAATTTTTACAATATCTAAATCTTACTTCTTGGGCTTTCTACCCCAAAACCCTTACGCAGGACCTCCACTACCCAACAGTCCCCCAACACAATCATGGTGACTCGTCCCGAGTCACTTGTCGGCACAACTAGACTTTTTGCCTTTGCTTCGCGGTTTGCCTCCCTGTGAGTGACGGTCGTCCTGGTACTCCTTCCTTGTCTCTTGCAACACTTCATTCGTCTCCTACTTCAGTGTTTCTACCACATCTCGCAACTGATGATGCTCATTCTGCTCTGCTCGGTTAACACAGAACACCCCCTCTGAGGATTTTAGCATGAGAGGGGGAGCCGCCTGGTACCAACGCAGCCATTTCTAACCTTCGTAATCTCCCTTTGCATCGTCTACTGCAGCCTGTGTTGCAATTTTTCAAGACCCTGGCTACTGTTTGCAAGATCCCAAACTTCGAGGGACATCAGAGACGACTTATTAAGTGCATATCTACTGGTGGTCCCCGTTTGTCTAGCCTTTTGTTGTTCTATTGTAGTGCACCGGCCTACCCCTAGGCGAGGCGACGGCCTCCAGACCAGTTATGCTCTGTGTTCCCTCTTTTCCGGTACATATCCTATTGGTGATGCTGCAGTTGTCACCCCCCTACTCCTTAGAGAGTCCTACCTCACCATCGGCCAGATTACTACCTTTGAGTGCATGCCTTGTGCATGGATAATGAACATCTCCATCGGTGTTTTCAAACTGTAGGCCACCGAGTGGACTTCCCTTGGTAATTTATAAGCCATGCGAAATTCAAAGGCAGTGATTTCTGCTCGTTTCTATGCGTGTAACCATCCTGTGTGGAATCGGTGGTCATTTGTTCCATATTTGGCTCGTACTATATCTCTTAATGTCCCACACTGCTCCGTTTTTCCATGTTTCCGACATCATATCATGAATAGTGATATCAACGGTCATCATTGCGATCGGCGCATCCGCTTGAGCCTCCTCGCGCCACCATGACCCTTGTGTTTGGTCAAATGCTTGTGCACCATGGTACTCATGCATTTTTCCCCCAAGTTGCTTTATCGTCCCGTGCTCTCTTTCAACTGGTTGGAGTGGTGAGGCTATCTTCTCCTTGGCTAGTTAGGCGGTTGGCCCGCCCATGTAGAGCTTTAGGCAACTGTCGTTCACTCTTCCTGGAAATGGGTCTCCATTGAATTTAGCCAGCTAAGCCGTGCCTCCATCAATAACTTCTTTGACGACATAGGGTCCCAACCAGTGGATGTGGAGTTTTCCTGGGAATTTTTCGAACTTACTGTCATACAGAAAGACTAGATCATTCTCCTTGGAGGTGCACACCTTGATATGGCGATCATGCCACGCTTTCTCGTGTTGTTTCTGTACCTGCTGATGGAATCCAACCAGAAACCATTCCTCCTCCAATTCTTCTAGTTGTGCGAGCCTCTCTTCCAATGCCCCATGGTCTGCCATACCTGTGATTGCCACGATCCGCAAACTAGGCACAATATATTCCATAAGCATAATGGCCTCTTGGCCATAAACTAACCAAAATGGTGTTTGGCCTGTCATCTTCTTGCATGTGATTCTGTATGCGCATAGCACAGCAGGAATTCACAAATCCCAATCATTTCATCGTGCATTGCAAACTTTCATCAACGCAGTTTCCAGAATTTTGTTGAAGGCCTTAATGGTCCCATTCACTTGTGGATGGGAGGGCCTACTCTGTTGGTGATAGATCTGGAATTCCTAAGTGAGTGTGCTAATCGTTTCATTCAAAAAATGTGTTCCCCTATCGCTCATGAGAATTTTGGGGTAGTCGGACCTAGTCAGTATGTTCTTGAACAAGAATTTTGTTGCTATCACCACCGTACAATCTTTAACTGGCTCTGCCTCGGCCCATCGGGTCAAATATTCAGTCGCAATGATGATATAGTGTGCACCCGTCTTTCCTCATGGTTTGATACGCCCGACGAAGTCAATCGCCCATTTCTCAAACAGTTGTAGCATCATTTGTGGCTGAAGTGGCATTTCGTCCCTTCGCTATGGCTTACTTGTCCGTTGACATACATCACATGCCTGATAGTATGCCTTCGAATCTTGATGTAGAGTGGGAGACCATAATTCGGTGCAAAGAATCTTCTGGGTTGTGGCGCGGCCCGCATAATGTCCACCAGTAACCCCTCCATGTGCTTCAACCAAGATCTATCTGCACTCAAATTCGGGTACGTATCTATGCAATATTTCATCGTTGCCCATCTTGTAGAGGTGGCCTGCAATTACAGTAAAATCTACTGTGTGTATCACCAATTCCTTCTTTTTCTGGACAGAATACCCCTGTGGCACAGTGCCCGTAGTTAAAAAGTGGATTATATCTTTAAAGTAGCCATCTACAATACGCACAACATATAATTGAGTGTCCAAAAGTCCTTATTCCAGATTTGTTGGTTTTTCATCGATCTCAATTCGGGACACATGATCCGGACCTGCATTCAGACGTCTAGGATTTACAACAACCTCAAAATCATATTCTTGAAACAACAACAACCATCGACAAATGCACCCCCCCAACACAGGCTTATTCACTAGGTACTTGAGCACAGAGTAATCCGTGTACATCTTAAAATGTCCTCCGAGCAGATAGTGATAGAACTTCTGGAGCACGTATACCATCGCTAATTCCTCTCGCTCAGTAGTGGAGTAATTCTTCTCTGCCTTAGACAACCTGCAACTTGTGAATGCAATTGGATGGTCCAATCCCTCCACTCCTAGTTGAGTGAGTACCACTCCCATTGTGATACAAGACGTGTCCACATGCACATGAAACTTGACGTCCCATTTCGGAAAGACCAATATAGGAGCGGAAGCAATTTTCTCATGAAGCATCTCTAGACTTCTATTGCATTCCTCATTCCAGCAATAAGTAGCATCCTTTTTCAGCAATTGCTTCATCGGAGCCGTAATATGGGCGTAGCTTTTGATGAACTTCCGATAGTAGCCTATGTGTCCTAACATAGAGCATAGCTGCTTTACATTACGCAGTGCTTGCAAATTCAATATGACAACGATTTTTGTTGGATCCATCATTAGTCCTTGCTTACAAACCACATGGCCCAGCAAGTTCTCGAAAGGGATGAGAAAAGTACACTTCTTTAAGTTGAGCGCAATCTGGTGTCATCAGCAGGTATCCAGCATTAATTATAAGCTCGCAAAATGCTTCTTAACTAGGCCAGAGATGGTCCAGTCATCCAGGTAGACTTCTAAGAACTTGTGGATAAACTCCTTGAATGTGGCTACCACAATACAAGAAAATTTCGCGGTTGCATTCTTCAGACCAAAGGGCATTACTGTATACTGAAAACAACCCCATTCGGTAGCGAACATTGTCTTGCTCTGATCTTTGGGCATGATCTTGATCTGATGGTACCTAGAGAACCCATCTATGAAGGAGTATGCTTCCTTCCTGCCCACATTTTCTAGTACCTCATCTGTAAAGGGTGTTGGGAACATATTGTTAACACAAGCATCATTGAGCTTTCATAGATCCACATAGATGCGGATCTCCCCCTTCTATTTATTCTCCTGTACAACCATAGGGCTTACCCAATCAGACTCCTTAACTGGTTCGATAATTCCTGCTGCCAACATCTTATCCACTTCCTTGCAAACTTTTTCTTTGTATTTTAGATTCAATAGATAGGGTCGCTACTTCACTCGCTTCACATCTGGCTTCAAAGTTATCTTCATCATCCCTAGATCTCCTAGCATCCCTTTTAACTCCGTCATTTTTGTAGGAAATAAATCACGGTATTCGCAGAGTAGTTTGACGAATTTTTTCACCGTGGCATCATCCCAGTAGTCCCCAAGTGTGGCATGCCTTGGCTCTTCCTCTATTCCAATATTTACTTTCCTTGTTTTCGATGGCACCGTGATGTCTGGATCTTCTATCATAGGGTCATGCACCTCACGATTCCCTTCGGATTCTGGTATATTGATGTTACGCAGGTCATCCTCATCATCTTCTACTTGTATATTGTAACATGCTAAGGCCTGGTTCAACTGTCGCGACCAGTTTGATGGCCTGACTTCTTTCGGTTCTGGTGGTGTTCTAAATATGGTAACCTTTACTAGCTATAATGCATCATCCATAGTATCCATCCATTGGTCTTCAAAGAGAAACGTCAACAAAAACCCTTCGCGCAGGATATCCCATTCGCCAGTGCCATGTCAAAGCTCTGTTTCCGTAAACCAGTTTCTTGGAATGACATCCAAGGTATGATAAAATAAGTGCACCCATTCTGGTTGAGGCTCTGCACTATAAGCTTAGGTCCAATTGGTCAGGTGCATGTGTGGATCATCTCATCCATTGTATTTCACATTATTCATAGCTCAAGCTTCTGAAATCTTATCTACGTCATGCGCCTGCAACTTCGCCAATCTTCAAAGGTTCCTACATGGGTATCCCACCATCGCATTGGCGTCGCGCGGAATGCCCATTTTAGTGCATCGAACCATTGGTATTCTGGTATTGTGCTTTCGAACTTATCCAGAAAGTCCTCTACTACTGTCAGCCCGTCATACGTCGGAAGTTTGCGGTCATGAACTTTAACACAATACAGGGATTTTGTCATCATATTACAATGCAATGTGGTTGCCTCGTTCACCCTATTGTGCCATTGTTCGTCCTCCTCATCTGAATCACTGGCATAACCCCGCGAGAATCTCTGCTCCTTTGTTGCAGCAAGTTTGTAGATATTATCTAATACATCACCCCTCTCTTCGCTATGCGCCGGTTCTGTGTAGCGTGGTCTGTCTATTGGGTCTAGTGGAACAACAACCCAGAGCGACTTCTTCTTGAATATCATCTTCCTCTATTTGAGGTTAATAACCCCATTCACATCAATGGCCTAGTCAATGACCCGGAGCAACTTCTTCTTGAATATCATCTTCCTCTATTTCAGGTTAATAACCCCATTCATATCAATGGCCCAGTCTGTCCCTAGCAACGCAGGATACAGACTATGTTCGTCCATGATTTCAATAACTTCAAAATCCGTTTGGGTACTTACGCCATCAATTCCTATTGTAACCCCTTGCAGCCTTCCCATGGGCAAGATCTTCTGTTGGTTGGCCAGCCACAACTGGATAGGAGACCATTGTAGTGCAGGCTTACCCATGCGCTCCCAAGTCTGTTTAAGCAATACGTTTGCATCAGAACCCAGGTCTAGAATGACCTGATCCATCTCGTAGTCGCCAATTTGTGCCGTTGGCCACATTTCCTGACCCATCTGTGATGAATGTCTTCCTATTTTCCGGACTGCACGAGGTTCACCCCACCCTGTGCATCTATTAACCACTTCCTGTAACCCTCTAACTGCCTGGTTGTTGCGAAGTAGTTTTAGGCATGTCTCTAAGAAGGTATTCATCATCGAGGGATCTCGAGTTGGCTCAGGTGGATCCCTACTACCTCGAGTAGAGACGTCCGTGAAGCTTTCCCTACCTTCCATAGTAGTCTTCCCATCGACCTTTTATATAGCTGCGTCATGTCGCAATATCTTGTTGACCATGGGTTCATAGTCACGGGGTTCGAATCTCATCATCTGCACATTTTGCGTTGTTGTAGGAGGCACTGCCTTTTTTTTGTGAATCTGTGCTATCAGCATGGGGCAATCTAGTAGCTCATGATCGAATTACTCACAATACGAACATGATATTTGGGTTAGATTGGTACAATCTCGCACATAATGTCCCGGTCCTCCACAGTTGTAACATATTAGTTGCCCACAACCCCTTCCTAGTCCCATTCTGCCCCATCCTCGACCCCGTCCTGGGAACCCACCGCGCCCAATCGCTGCGGCTGGATCCTGACCTCGCCCGTTAGTCTGCATTTTGTAGACAGGTGCTTGGTCCATAAACATTTGATAACTACGACAATCCCTTTCCTCATGACCCACTGATCTAAAAAAGTTGCAAAATAGCTATTGGGGCGTCTGGTTGTATTTTGGTAATATATGACAATTATCTGTGTTGTGCTTTCCTCCTGCCTAACAAATTGCGCACCAGAGTGAGATTTGTGCCTCTGGTCACAATGGTGTTGGTCCCCCTGTGACCACAAAATTCACCAACATTGGACAATGATCCTTATCGTGTCCCTGGCCTCTGCACTTAATGCACCATACTTCCTCCCGGATTTCTGAACACGGCATCTAGTCGTGTTTTAACTTTCATTTCTCCAAACACAAATTTTGGACCTGTGCTTGGATTTGCTTAACTCCCAACCCTAGGTCTTGTACCGGGGTTTTGTGCAGCCGCATTTCTTCTTCTAGCACTTCCACTTGGGTTGAGATATTTTGTTGTGACAAAGTTATCTTTAGATATGGCATTAACGATGCGACGAACCAAGTTCTATGTTGTGCATCCGTCAAGGTCATGTTGGCCTTGTGAATGGTGCTTTTCAACCTCTAATCCAAATCCCATGGAGTCTTGCCAGGCATCATCGTGATCTCTTGGAATCCTACGACCAACTGTGCTTCTGTCTTGAGCTGACTAAACTCCTTTTTCAATTCAGTATGGATATCTGTTATCTCCGTCGTTGGGTTGGTGCTTGAATACCTCATGTACCATGTTAGCGCCCAGTCCTGCAGTGCGCTAACTAAGATGGCTTTCTTGATGTTATCATCCGCGACTTGCTACGCATTCCATATTGATATTAGCACAAACCAAAATTGTTCCAGGTCTTTGCCTCAGGCTCCCTTAAATATAGGTAACCAAATTGCATTCGCCATTGCTACTCTTAATATATTACCATCCCTGGTCCGCTTGAATTTTTCAATGTTCTTTCTCTATTGGGTCCCTGCGTTCCACACCTAAACACCCTTTAGGCAGATCCTAGTCCCAGCAACGGAAACATTTGTTGGCTTGTTTGGGCCTGACCCAGGTTCAGAAGAGTTATTTAGCCAGAAAAATCCCGCAGCTACCATCCCTTTCGGCAACATCCCATGGAGCACGGACTGAGGTCTTACCCAAGGTAGCAAGGGTGGGTGATGGAACCAGGTTTCCACACCTTAGGGATGTCTAGATGTGTACTGGAGGGTCCACGCACTGGTGTATAACTCTGCGCTACTTGGCCTTCGCGCTAATCCAGGGTGATTATAATTTTCTTATTCATGCGCTATTTTACTTGAAGGAAGCAGTTATGATTTAGAACTATTCAACAAGGTCTTTAAGCAAACATTTAACCAACATAATTTATGTGCACACAAAATGAACCCCAATTCGCATACATTCATCACATTTGCATTAACCAGATATAGAAAGGTAAACCATAAAGACAGATGTGTGATAATACAAAATTATAGAAGCAAACTTATCTTTATTATTATTCTTCACCAATACATCCAGATCTACCCTGCGCACACAACTGTGGACTTTCTAGACCTCTACACACATAGCTGCAAAGCCTCTACCTACTACCTAACCCTTGACTCAGACTTATAGATGCTTTCGATCTTTCTACTTGAAGTACCCATTACATTTCATTTTCCAAAAGAACTGCTTTTCCCTCATAGAGATGCACTCTATTTATACCCTTTCCTGGCCCACGATCCTTGCACAGGCTGACTCTATTTACATTACTTTTTATTATTTTCTGGTGGACTACCCTTTGACTCAATCTATTATACTTCACACTTCGCATATTGCAGAATTTTTACAATATCTAAATCTTACTTCTTGGGCTGTTTGCCCCAAAACCCTTATGCGGGACCTCCACTACCCAACACCGCAGTTTTTGAAGAACTTGTCATATGTGGTGGAGGTGCTCCTCCCAACTATGGCTGAAGATTAGGATTTCATCCAAGTATAACACTACAAATGAGTTGGTGAATGGCCACAGGATGTCATCCATCAACCTCATGAAGGTTGTAGGAGCATTTGTCAACCCAAAAGGCATAACCATCCATTCAAAAAGGCCCTCCTTGGCTTTGAAGGTGGTCTTCCACACATTGGAGGGTTCAATTGGTACCTGGTGATATCTAGACTTCAAGTCGATCTTGCTAAAATATTTTCCCCCTTGAGTTGGTCCTAAAGGTAATCAAGCTGTGGGACCGGGTACCTATTCTGGATAGTGATCTTGTTCAGTGCCCGATAGTCAATACAGAGTCTCCAAGTCACATCCTTCTTCTGTACCAATACAATCGGGCTCCCATAGGGCGATGAACTCGACCAGATGTGACCTTTCTCAGCAGCTCCTGAATCTACCTCTTGATTTTGTCGTTCTCCATAACAAGCTCCGATAGATTGTTCCATTGGGCAATGACACACCTGGAGTCAAATCGATGGAGTGCTTGACCTGACAGTGCAGAGGCACCCCTGCGAGGGAGGTGAAGATATCCTCATACTCCTCCATGACCTTGTCCATCTATTGTTGTCGTGTGGAGGGCCCATGTCTGGAGGTCATAGAAATTGTATTGTTATTTCCCTAAGGGTGTATCATCAGCAAAATAAATTTCCTGGTTTTGGAAATGACCTTATTGCATTGTTTTGCAATAACAAAAGAGATGGTGGTAGGCAGTGCTACCTCTGGTATCCTCTAACACTTATTTCCCAAGGTAACAATAACAGTGCTACACCTTAACTCATACACAGCATGTCGCTTCCACAAGTATGGTTGGCCTAACAATACATCACAAAAATCAAGAGGAGCAATGTCGCATAATACCTCTTGTGAAGGCTTCATGTTGTATGGAAGGTGACACTTTTGGCTGACGCAAAGATACTGTCATTGGTGAAGCCACGGGATGGTGTATGGTTGTGGGTCTGTTGTGGTCAGTAAGACCAGCCTCTTCATGAACTCTGCTGAAATGAGGTCATTTTGGCTCCCATTATCGATAATGAACTATAGTGGGGAACCCTTTACCCACATCTGGGAGTGGAAGAGGTGCTCCTCCTCCTCTGGATCTTCAGGTTCCTCCTTTTGGATCTTCATAGTGGAAACAGTGGCATTGGGCTCAACATCGATAATTTTGTTCCCTTTTTCATTTTCCTTATCGGGTTCTGACTCAAATTTAGAACATGCATCTAATTCAAAAGCCTTCAGCTTGAGCACCAGTGACTGCTTGGCCTAAGACTCACTTGTGTTGTGAGTGGAGCTCTTATGGAACTCACACCACTTTCCCATGTCCTTCTTCAGCTTCATAGTGTTGTTCTTTGCTTGTGGCTTTGGTAGGTTGTCCTGGGCTACCCTACCTTGGATTTTTCCATTGTTCTACGGTTTGGGGGTACCTTTCCCTTGCTTTAGATTCGTAGATCCAAAGTCTCTCTTTTTTTGTAAAAGCTTCTGCTCGATCTTGACAGCGTATCGGTACACCGTGCCGAGTGAGGAGATGTCCAGGAACCCCATCTCATCCTGGATGTATCTATGTAGGCAGCTGCAGTACTTGAGTACTAAATGTTTCTCAGAATCCTTGATACTCAAATTCATGCGAAGGGTATGAAAAATATTGGTAAACTCTAGCACGTCTTGGTCCCTTCCTTGTCGCGGAGTGGTCCACTTTATGTATTTATCCTCATAGCTCCTGACAAGGTAGTACTGCTCCTTGATGGTGTCCTGGAACGAATTCCAATTGGGTGCGGTTGAAAATAGTGAGGGTGTACTTTCATCCTTCTACTCACAGTGGGTTTCCCACTAGTCCTTGACGTCGGGGGTGGCTTTGAGAAGAGCAAAAGTAATCTTTTCCTAGCTGGAAAAATTATGAACAAAAAAAATCCTTTTAGCATATTTAACCATTTATCCACGGTGTCTACATCTATTTGGCCGTCAAATGTGGGAATTTCAAAGTTTACTTGTACTTTAAAAGGAGTGGCACCTCAGAGTGGCTGTGTCGTCAATGGGTAGTTGTTGAAGGATCTGGGAAAATTTATCCATCATCACATTCCTTTGTTTCTCGAGGGCCTCCTCGAGCAATATTTTGATAGGATCTCCTGCTCCCTCATCTTTCTTTTCTTTCCCTAAAGGCAGTCGTTTGTTTTGCAAGGCTGATCTTGCAAAGGTTCAACCAGATCGAGCCTTAACTCCTTATACACTGACCTCATTGGGGACATGAAAACAAGGATCAAGAAAGAGAAGACCGCTCTGATACCACTGATCCGAATTTAAACAAGAACGTAAGAAATTATATATATAACCATAAACGAAGAGATGCAGCAAAAACAAAACTTCATTTCATTAATACCAAGGAACTTAAATATGCTTACATACAGAATGGAAATAAACTAGCTCAGGTGATGGTAGCTTATCTCTTAAAAGAGATGTGGTGGCTACATGCCTCTTAACTAAATTACAATGAGGCTTGAAGGCCTATTTATTATTGAGAAACAATGGAAAACCCCAAACATCCAAAAACCTAACCCTAGGAGATGAAACACCAAACTATGGGCCCAGTTAGGGTAAATTGGTACATCAACTTCCTAGGGTCATAAATTTGGCATACTATCTCTGTTTGATGCACAATATACCTCACTAGAAATATATCTATTTGAAGACTACAATTGTTTATGCAGTGATTTTCCAAAAAGAAGTCGTTTGGGGCCTCAAAATGGCTCCGGAAGTTCGAGACCCAAAAAACTGCCAAAAATAGTAAATTGTGCTACAATTAAGGAAACTAAAAACCTAAAAGAAACAATTCTCAGGGTCCAAGTGGAATAAGAAGTTGGCCACAAATATCCACCTGGATCAGAAATACAAACCAATCAATCACATCATCAACATCCTTAACATATTTCTTAAGGAAAGATACATGGAAAACATCATGGACTTTCACTGTTGAAGGCAGTGCAAGTCGACAGGCTACTGGCCCAATCCTCTCAACAATGTTGAAGGATCCATAAAAATGTGGTGCTAGCTTGGCACATGATCCAATCCGCAAGGAGCTCTTCTTCGGTTTGATGCGCAAGTACACTTATTCCCCAACCTAGAACTCCTTAAACAACCTATTCTGATCTGCATAGCTTTTCTGCCTATCTTGTGTTGCCTTTAGATTTTTCTTTATAAATTGCATCTCCTATTCCATGTCTACCAACATATCTGGTCCAATCAATACGTTGTTAACCAGATCACTCCAACTTATGGGAGTGTTGCAACTCTGCCCATATAATGCCTCAAAAGGACTCATCCTCAATTATTCCTGATAACCATTGTTGTACGCGAACTCCGCCAGTGGAATATACATTTCCCACTTTCACTGCTAATGCATCACATACATCCTCAACATGTCCTCCAATATCCTGTTGACCCTCTATTTTTGTCCATATGTTTGCGCATGATAAGTCGTACTAAAGGCCAACTCTATGCCTAAACCTACAAACAACTCCCAAAACTTGGAAGTGAACTTCACATCCCTGTCTGACACAATATTCTTTAGAATACCATGCATTCTGACCACATCTCAGATGAATACCTATGCTACACCACTAGCTGAGAATGTAGACTTCACCAAAATGAAATGTGCAACATTCTTCAACCAATCCACAATAACCATAATGGAATCATGTTGTTTCACTACCTTTGGCAACCCTGTGATGAAGTCTATGGAAATAACTTCCCATTTCCACTCAGAAATCACAATCAGTTGTAGCAGTTGACCTAGATGTTTACATTCTTCTTTCACTCACTAACAACTAAAACATCTAGCTACAAACTCTGATACATCCCTCTTCAAATTTGGCCAATAATAAAAGCTCTTCATTGTAGTTAATGTCTTCTGATAACCTAGGTGACCTAAATAAGGTTTCATGTGAAACCCCATGAAGATCACCTTCTTGAGCTCACTATTATCTAGTACATATATCTTGTCTCAAAACCTGACCAGCCCATTTATTGCAAGACAATAATCCATACCCTGTGCACCTGCACCTGTACCTTTCCCTATACTTGTACCTATACTGCCACTTGTACCAATGCTTGTACCTGTACCTATACCTATACCAGCATCCTATGCAGAACATCCATATACCTGACATCCTACTAACTTGTCTACAATATCCTATCCTGTAAGTCTCTCCCATACGTGCTCATAGCTTCCAAGTGATTTCCTTGTACCTTTCTGTTGAGAACATCTAACACCATGTTCTCTTTACCTTTTATGTACCTGATCTCAAAATCAAACTCGTTGATCATGGCCAACCATCTAGCCTGACTGGAATTGAGATTTGGCTGGTCAAACAAATACCTCAACCCAATGTGATCACTCATAAGTACAAACCTCCTGCCAAGAAGATAATGCCTCCACATCTTCAATGTATGTATGATTTTTGCCAACTGAAGATCATGTGTCGAATAATTCTTCTCATGCTCATTTAGTTTCCAGGACTAATAGCATACCACCTATCCATCCTACATAAGGACTCCACCAAGTCCTCTCTTACAAGCATCTATGCATACTACAAATTCTTTGTCCGGATCTGCAATCTGCAGCACTGGTGCGTGTGTCAACAACTGCTTAAGTTGCTTGAAGCTATCCTCACACTCCTCAGTCCATTCGAAATTCTTACCTTTCCTTTGCAATGATGTGATAGGATAAGCAATCCACGAGAAGTTCTTGATGAACCTCTTGTAGTATCCTGCCAAACCCATGAGGATCTCACTTCATCCACATTCTTAGGAGCTGCCCACTGCATGATGGTCGTTAACTTTTTTGGATCTATTGCAATGCCCTCCTTGGAGACAACATGCACCGAGTAGTGTACCTCATTCTGAAAGAAACTACACTTGATGATCTTATCATACAACTGATGCTCTCTCAACAGCCTCAACATTGCTGCTAAGTGCTCGGAATGTTCTTCCTCGTTTTTAGAATATACCATTATATCATCAATGAACACAATAAAAAACTTATCCAAATATGGATGCACCACACTATTCATCAAACACATAAATTTAGTTGGAGAATTAGTTAATCCAAGTGGAACTACAAAAAACTCATAATGCACATATGTGGTCCTGAATTCAGTCTTCTAAATTTCCTCCTCTTTGATGCGTACTTGATGGTATCTAGATCTCAAGTCAATCTTTGAGAACATTGCTGCTCCCTTCAGCTAATCGAACAAGTCATTAATACTTGGTAACAGATACCTATTCTTGATAGTCACTTTTTTTCAACTACCTATAATCAATGCATAATTTGAGTGTTCCATATTTCTTCTTTACGAACAATACTGGTGCACCCCAAGGTGATACACCTGGCCCAATGTATCCCTTATCCAACATTTCCTTCAACTACAACTTTAACTCAACTAACTCATGTGTACTTAGCCTGTAAGGTGATTTTGATGTTGCAGCTGCCCCTGGCACTAACTCAATAGAAAATTCTACCTCCCTGTGAGGTGGAAACTCTATAATGTCCTCAGGAAATGCATCCTTACACCCTTTCCTACGACTATGTTTTTCTTGCATAGTTGTCACCATCCTAACTGATGTAGCTTTCTTCTTCCCTTGTAAGACTCTTGGTTCCCCATTGTCATCAACACACTCAATGGCTTTGTCATAACACTCTACCTTGGTTCTATGAAGATACAACCAATCCATTCCCAACAACATACTATATGAACCCAATGGTAGTGCATTAAAATGTGTTGTAGTAGGCATACCATTAAATTCAAATGCACAAGCTCTTACCCAATGATGAACTCATTTCTTCGTACTTGTATCCAACTTCACTAACCAAGACTCTCCATGCGATTCCTTACTCAAACCACACTTATCCACCAAGTCAGGACTAACAGAGCTATAATTAGATCCAGGGTCAATCAAAATAGAAATAACTTGATCACAAAGCTTACTGTCCATCTCAATGATAGATGTCTGATATCTGCCTATTTATAATCCAATGTTATATAGATACACGGAATACTCTGAACAACATCCCCAAAAGATTGTGCCTCCTGCGCATTGTATATCTGATGTCTACCACCCTGATTTTGCAAACAATCTCTCCTGCGATGATCTTTTACACAAGTCCAACACTCTATAGGCTTCAAACATGTCTCCTTATTTTGTTCTCCTTATCAGAATCCATGTCCTCTATCGGATGCATTGAACTTATTAGGTGGTGCGACATTCTCCTTGTTACCTATATCGCAAGGCCTTATTCTCTTTCTGTCCCATTTGCCTTTGTTCTTTGCATTACCTCTCCATTCTGGCTTAGTCTTGGTTTTGCACTTCAATTATTCATAGCAATGCCTTAGCTTCCGAATGGCCTCCTCCAATGATCTAGGCTCATCGAACTCAATTCTATCTTTAAACGAAATCGGTAACCCACTAATGAACCTATGAATATTGGCCTTTCCCCTGTGAGATAAGGCACATACCTCAGTAACTCTAAGAACTTGCTAGTGTACTCATCATTTCTCATGGAGCCCATCTTTAGCTCATAAAATTCTTTTGCTCTGTCATTAAAGTATCTCTCTAACAAGTACTTCTTCTTGAATAGCCACTCAAAATCACTCCAATTCAAATCCTCCTCATGAATTCTTCTGAAATTCTTCACATTTTCCCACCAAATGTATGCTTTACCTTTGATACTGAATGTAGCCACTATAGCTTTCATGTTCTCTAAATAGTCATGCAACCTGAAGACTTTCTACATGCCAAGAAACCATGCCTCTAAATCCTGTGGTTTCTTCATCTCTCCATCAAATTTTGGTGGCCTCGCTTTCTTAAACTCCTTATATCCCCTATCATTTCCCCTATAAGGATGATACCAATGACGATTGTGGTGCTTATCTAAATCAAAACTACAATCATACCTTTGTCTATCCCTTCTCCTATCTAGAGTGTCCAACCATCTTCCATCTCTAATTGTGTCATCTCTATTTTATTTGTGACCACTCAAACTCACTCCAATTCAAATCCTCCTCATGAATTCTTCTGAAATTCTTCACATTTTCCCACCAAATGTATGCTTTACCTTTGATACTGAATTTAGCCACTATAGCTTTCATGTTCTCTAAATAGTCATGCAACCTGAATACTTTCTACATGCCAAGAAACCATGCCTCTAAATCCTGTGGTTTCTTCATCTCTCCATCAAATTTTGGTGGCCTCGCTTTCTTAAACTCCTTATATCCCCTATCATTTCCCCTGTAAGGATGATACCAATGACGATTGTGGTGCTTATCTAAATCAAAACTAGAATCATGCCTTTGTCTATCCCTTCTCCTATCTGGAGTGTCCAACCATCTTCTATCTCTAATTGTGTCATCTCTATTTTATTTGTGACCACCATATGATCGACTACCATATGCCCCATTAGTTCTATCCTCATGTTCATAGCTGATTTGACGTGGTCCTTGTCGCTGCAAATCTGACAAACTCTAAAGTATTAGTGCATTTACCTCTGCTAACTTTTCTTGTGCCTATATGATTCTATCATTATCTGCCTTACAACTCCTTATTTCTTCCTTTAAACTTCTCAGTATCACTTCCAAGTCGGAAGAGTCCCCAACAACATACTGCTCTACGGATTCATAGGGACAGTCTTTGTAGTCAACCATCGTGTTAGCCATTTGATATTTCTTCCTACAAGGTGTATCATGTCAGCTAAACCAAATCACAATAAACCAACATAACTTAGTATAGCTCATGGAGGATACCTTGTCTGCAAGATCAACAAATCAGTGTGATACATTTATAACATAATCATGATAGCATATAGACACATAAAACATAAGCATATTACCATATTACCAAGCAACCACCATTCTAGCTAGGGTCCAGTCATCAATGCATGACCTCAACAACAACACACACCACGACCTCATGCATGACAACCAACATCATTACGTCACTATACACTTGACACATGCAAACATGAACCTGCATAAGCAATGCATAACCATCCACACATATGCATAAACAAGTATGATCAAGCATGAATGAACCATACTTGAAATCAAACCTACAAGAATGATACATGCAACCAAGAATACAAGAATGTAACCAATCAAGCAAGATTGCAACCAAAAATACTACAACGATACATGTAAGTGACATAAATAACTAGTCATATACTCACAACACTACATTTCACCACAACAACCTCAAGTTTCACATGACAACGTCACTACAACCATGAACAACATCATGCAAATGCAACAAGAACATGGAATGCAAGTGTGAGAGGCACACATGCATGCATGACCAACACATATCCCATCCAGTCTAAGGGGTGAACCATGCTCTGATACCACTCTGTAACACCCTCCTCCCACATCTACCCAAGCAACTGGCTAACCAGGGTAAACATGCAATGAGAGGCCACTATGATATGATTCGACCTCCTAAGTCACATTAAGGAAGTGGAACCGACAGAAACACACCATACATACATTAATCATCAGCTACAAGACCCTCAAGAACCAATCCAATACCTTAGACAACTTGCCTTGGGGTCCCACTGATCTTTCAAACAATTTAAGGCTCAATCACTCCCATGTTATAGGCATGAGTGCGACCAGAAACCCAAAAATCACTCTCACAAGCTTGCTTGCCAGCAACTAGAGACCCAAATTGTCAGTGCTATGCCAACGACTTTGAGATTTGAGCCACTTTTTTAGGCCCAGAGCCCATGTCACTGCCCACAATTGAACCATCTCTTCAAAACTGTAAATTAGCACAGAAATGACATTACTAAAGAAAATACTTGTTCAAAACCTTAACTGGAACCCTATTAGCTGTGACAGGAATTTTGTCAAACATATCACAAATATGTAATTATAGGTGTAAGTAATAGTTCTGAGCATAGGGGTCTCATACTTAGCTAAGAACCGCTAAGAGCCATTGATAACTCAACACATTAACTTCCATTCCATCCATTAGGTCATAGATACATTGATCATTCAATTACAAGTAAAAACATGATGAAATCCATACATGGATATTGTCATAAAACACATACATAACCAACATAATGGCAGCATAAATACTCATGAAAGTACACCTATATAGACCACATATAATCCATCAAAATTCTCATAGAAATAAAAAAAGAAATAACCTTTCATTAATGATGCAAAATCCAAAATCGAGATGGGACTTCCATGTTCCACCCAACCGTAGAATAGCTAAGACAAATCTCTCTTAAGCCATTCACCCTCGTGCCATATTCCAATCATGAATGTGGGATCTCATAGAACACATCAATCAAAACTCATCCATGGCTTCTAGATGCCATCCACCTTAACCCATCAAACTTTGATTCCACCTCATGGTTGGACATCACAAAACCATCATCAGATTGGTCTCCATCTGAGCCTTTCATGGATTCCAGAGCGTTTGTTCTAGCCAAGGTTTCTAGGACTAGTAACTCAACACACAGTTGTTGTCGAGCTTGCAGAGTGTTTGTCCAACCAAGGCTTCTAAGACTAGTAGCTCAACCCACCAAGGGCTTCCAGAGCATTTTTCCAACCAAGGCTTATAGGACTAGTAACTCAACTCTAGCTATTACAGGGCTTCCAGGGCGTTTGTCCAACCAGGGCTTCCAGGAACTAATAACTCAACCCAAGCTAAGGAAACATGAGAACCAACCAAAAACAAACAAGGAAAGTAAACCCACGATCACCATGGTTATCCAGGAAATGGCAAGGCTAGGCAGTCCATTGTCAATCCAGGAAATCCTCCATGCCAATGACATATCAGAACCAGGAAACCACATGCATGTGCCATGCATGCCAAAATTAGTGAAGGAAACATACATGCAACTCAGCACCTGCAAGAAAATCTGATGTAGTTGTTGATCCCAATGCTTCTTTGTGCTTTCCTGCTCTTCCTTTGCCTTCTTTCTCCAAAAATCCAAGTATGTCACACCCACCAAGAGTGCTCTAAGAAAAATCTAAGTCTCCAAGAGTATGAGAGAGAGAAAATAATGAGAGAGCTCCAAAACTAAACTGACAAAAAGTTACCAATTGATCCTCAAAAGCCTTTTTATGAATGAGGCCTCTATTTTCTTTGTTTTCCATTATTTTCCTTCATTTTCCTTCTCACATGCAACCTATGACCTTTCACCTCCTTTTTCTCTTAATTTCCATTATTTTCATAAATAAATGTGCCAAAAATGCCATTTGCATTTCCAAAGCCTTAGCCATTTCCTTTTCCACTTTCCTTAGCCATAACCAATCACAAGTGATCCCCATCACTAGCATTATGTTGAACATTCAGCTTGGAATAAGTGTCCCATCATCCATGGTTATTATTTTGCCTTTATTTACTTTTATTACATGGAATTTTCAACCAAGGTTGTTACAGCAGTGGATGAAGAGAGCATAGCAAAGGAAGAGAGAAAAGTAGAGGCTGCAGGAAGAAGAATTGAAGCTACGGGAGATGGAGAAGAAGCTGAAGGAAGAACAAGAGCTGAGGAGGAGAGAAAAGGAAGAGAAGAAGAAGTAGGAAGAGGAACAAAGGCAAGGTGTGATGCCAAAGCAAACAATGTCAATACAGGTTGATGAGTTGGAACAACCAGCAGCTAAGGAAGAGAGTGAACATATGCAGGATTGAAAGCTTACTCAGTAGATTTAGAAACTAATTGAAGTGATAGACATGGATTTGGAACAGAAGCCACAGAATGAAGATACTAACCTTATGCCGAGAGCACCAGAGGTCATCTCTCAGACTCCACCACCACCAGCATCAGAACCTGTCCCGAGCGAGCAAGGAGATATTGCTCTCCTTGATGATGATCTAGTCATGGATGTGTACAATATATCATTTGATGAGTTGCAGAAGAAGATTGTACAGGCACGGAGGAAGAACTTTCTGGATGATCACGCATCACCTGCATTCATCAAGGAAAGGGTGATAGTTTCAAACACCAAGAAGCATCCAACTACCCTTGTTGAATCCAGCTTGGCCTATGCAGGAACAACAAGTTCAAATGTTATGTACCTCATGACCTAGAATGAACAACTAGCAAAGAACTTGCAGGCTACTAGGCAAGAGGCAAAACAACTTTAAGCATCAACGAAGAATTTAGTTTCCGCGTTGGGGGAATGAGGACAATGATACTTGTTGAAGTATCAACACTTGAGGGTACCATGCAAAAGATCTATGACAGATTTGTCCCGGTGCATAAAGTAGTTATCTGTGTGTATGGCCTATAGCAGCGGAGCAAAGAGTTTGTTCAAACTCCCAAGAACATACATTCTACCACAGCCCATGTACAAGAGTGGAAAATGTGGTACAAATGGGTCCCACTTGACTTAGTAAAGAAGATGAAGCCACATGAAGAACTGGAGAAGGCAAAGGTCTGAATTTTGGCTCAGAACTATGAGCAGCTTGCCCCATTCATCAACAACATACAGGCCTCATAAGTGTGGTTGTACAATATTTTGGATTTCATGGTGAGGAAGCACATGATCCCATCAATTAGTTCCCTCATTGATGCTAAACCCAAGAACCATGTCCAGCTAGAGATCGATGAGTACATGGAGCAACTAAGATGAGAGGCCACCAGAGAAGACTTGGAGCTTAACACACGCAACATGTAGAAGTACATTAGTGGTCCTGCCAAGGTCAATACCATGTTGCACATGCTTCAAAATGAGTTGGATACATGTTCCAAGACCATATACATGTACGCCATGGAGGCAAGAGTCTGCTTTCATAAAGACACAATCAAACAGTTTTGGGACACCATCATATAGTACCAAGCTTAGCATCAATATGTGACTGAGAAGAATCAAGTGGAGGTTTTCAAGCTAGTATTTCCCCAAATTTTGGAATCATAGTGTTTTGTCTTGTTAGGTTGTCTTTGGCCTATTTTGTTTCACATGGGTACATGTGGAAATGTAATATTATTTGTAAATATGTTGTAAGTGAAATTCCAAGAGTCATTAGTAGAATGTGAAAGGTCATCATGTTATGTAATGAGTTACTTGTAAATAATTTGAAGATTCATGAGGGTAGTCAAAAAGTCACAAAGGGGAATGTCAAGGGTCACCCCACCCTTTGTTATTAATAGAACCTCATAACTCATAGAAGAGGCTTTTGGCTAGGCTTAGGCTTAGAAAAGGCTTAGGAGTATTGTGAAGAGCCTTGGCTTCTCCATAGCATAGAGCGAGTATACTTCTTTGGAGGAGCAAGTGTTCTTGACTGTAATGTTCCACTATTGGGGCTAGTGGTCGTCAATGATGTAAGTTTGGATGGAACCTTCACTTATAATAATAATATCAGAGCTAGCATGCTTCCATGCATATGTTGTTAATGTGGTTGGACTATTCTAGTTGCTTTAGCAATGTATGTTATTTAACTTACACATATGATTATGAACCACTTTGTATACATTTGTACGAATCATGTTGAATGTGTGTTGTTGGATTAAATCATAACTTTAATTTTTGCAATATTCTGCATTTTAGCTTGTGATGTCATTATGCTCGTGCGTTCCTTCCAAGATGCGTACTATTACAGGCTTCTAAGGGGTGTACTTCCTTTTCCCCTCCATGTGTTAGAACCTTCATGCATCACACTTGACTTTCTATCGGTTCACACACTTTCTCTCACCCAAAGTTATCATACTTACCTATGCGCGCTACCGTGGTCGAGGCATTACACTACCACCCACTGCTGGAACTCCTACTCCAAATAGGTTGAGGTCTAGTTGGGGCTTCATATCGAGGCGATCCCCTGAATTTTGGTGGGTCTAGCATCGTCAACAAGTGGCAAATTATAATCCCCAAAAAAACATCATTTGATGCCTCAATATGCTCCCAGAAGGTTTCAAACCTCGTTTTTCCAAACTAAGTCCCGCCGGTAAAAGAAGTCTTGTGAGATGATTCCTCCACATTTTCCACTCTAAATGCATCTAGATGGATGACAAACAATATAATGATCCAATTCATATCACCTAATATTATATTATTTGAATTTATGTGTTAAATTGTTTAGTCTTTCACTTTTAGGTTAAAGCTTCTTGAGCATGCCTCTAGAACTTCGCATTGGTCATTTACTGGATAAATTTTAAAATTGTTAGATTTTCATCATTAATTTATAATTACATTAGTTTTACTATGCTTATGGATCGGGTCCTGCTTTGAATTAATTTTACTAGTTCAATTTAACTCATACTAGGTTGTTGGTGATATTTTTGTTTCTATATTTTATATTATTGACTTTGAGTTTATTACTGGATTGGTTTGAAAATCAGGAAAGTGTCTACACTTGTTGTAGCGTTTCTTGTAATTCTTTGTATTCATAACATTAACTTGAATATTATGAAAATGCTTTGTCTTTGATTTTCTTTTTATATGTGTATGTTTTCTTTCTTTTTTTAATCGTTGCATTTTCTCCCATCTTCATTTTAGATGCATGAATTGTGTGTTTGTGTCGGTGATATTTTACTTTAACGAATTGAAATTCCTTCTGTCTATGCCATTCAATTATTACGAAAAATCTATATTTATAAATAATTGGTCATATTCAATTTTTATATTGAAAACCTACATTATCTTAATCACAAAATACCCCTTTTGGTGTGTGGGAGACCATCCCAAGAAACCTAGAGCAGGAGGACAAGGTCCTCATCGAATGTGTTCTTGAATAGTTTTGAATGTGTTCTTGAATAGTTTCCATAAGGGAACAATTTTGGAACCAACAAATATACAAGGGCTTATTTCCCCCGTTGGATTATTTGTTACCTCATTTGATTATACTTATCATTGTCACCTCACAAGTCCTATTTTTCCCTCTAAAAGAGAGCTCATTGTTCAATGCCTTGGATGCAAGTTCATTGTAGTGATTTAAAATGGAAATATGTTGATGTTCTAAATATCAACTTTCTTTGGTTATTTGTTATTGTTGATTTTGTATCTCACTTTCATATATGAATGAGTTTTCATCCATGTAGACTAGGTAGGATGGATCAAGGCAAAGGAAATAAGACTCCCGGTATCTGGGATACCAGAAGAAAAAAGAAAATACATTTCTTTGAAACCTTTAATGTTGACTCGGAATAATTTCATCAATTGGCCCCCACGGGGCACTTGTTTCTAGGTTATCTTAACATCACCTGTCAACCCCTAGTCTTTCAATTATGTGATTCTTCCCCTTTGATGCCTCATATGAATATTCAGAAAATTCCCCTACAAAACCCTACATATAATTCCTGGGATAATATTCATTATGATGGCCATAATCCATCACCATAACCTTCTCACGTAGAAGATAAAACTTAGGGACAAATCCTCACTATTCTTGCTTGCCATGTGTTTTCTCATCCTCATTTCTTAGCCACTCATTCACAAAATTCACCATATGAAATTTCCATCCCCAATTCCAATCTCAAATATATTGTGCTTCTTACTACTACTATTACTCATGTTGGTCCTATTAATGTTCCTACTACTGAAGTTATTGTTGTTGTTCACCCTACTTCTAAATTTGTTGATTCTAGTCCACTGCCAGTAAACTTTGCCAATCCTAATAATGAGAAGTCCACCCCTAATCCTAAATGCTCTGATTCTAATCCTATTCCTATAGATGCATCCCTAAATGAAGGAGATAAAGGAAAGGAGATTGTGTCTAATGAAAATCCTACAGAGCCATTCACGTAGCAACCAATAATTTCAATTGAGAAGCTCTTTTCTAAAACAACACATAACTTAGTTGTTTTCTCTTATAGATTTTTACTTATTGAGTTGTTGAAACAATTTTGGACTCTTATGTTGTTTTAGTGGCAATTTTGTGATGGTTATGATGATTAGCCACATGGACATTTCCTATGCACTTATTTTATGGACACTACTTATATATTTTTCAAATTATTGGATGAGATTCAATCTTTAATGATTCACTATGATGTGATGCATGCCTAGGTGGAGAACATAAGGGATTATCATGCATGATTTGAATTTTCTTTAAAAGATTTATGAAATATGATGACATAATATGGTTATGGATGTGGGTCCTCCCTCTCTCTTGCATTGCGATATTTTTTCTTATTTATGAGTCTAACATTTAAATTATTTTCCTTCTCATTTATTCAAGTCATTTTATTAATTAACCTGAGAAAAATAAATAAATAAAACAATTGTATAATGTAATATACCTCATTATACACACTTAATTTTTTTAGTGTATGTAGAAAGTCATTATCATTATTTGGAAATTTTAATCTTGGAGACCTTCATCTTAATTCTTTGTTTTAATTATTCCAATAGCATTAATAATTATTCCTTCACTTAAGATTAGGGTATAAAGGAGTAATCACCATATACATTTAATTTAATTTCTTAAAAAGTTTTCTCTCTTATGCGGAGGTGATTTATATTTAGTTCTTGACCGATATTTGTACACCTTATACTTCTTCCTTTATCCCGGAAAGAATAATTGTAAATATTGATTTGATACTTCTTCCTTTATCTTGAAGGAATAATTGTAAATATTAATTTGATATTGCCTTTCATCGAAATGATAGAGCTCTAGAAATTGAGTATATAAACCTATTTCTCACTTGGCGTAGAGTGAGATTTAAACTTACATTACTTCAAGTCCTATTTTCTGTTCATAATTTTCTTATTATTTATACTATATATTAAATTAACTTATATCCTCTTCAAAAGGCTTGTTTCTTGTTCCTTTATACATATATGTATATATATGTTTCCCTTCTTTATAGTATATCATGGTTTACAATGTTTTACAACTCTGTCACATATATTGCTTATCAACATCATGTTGATAGCACAAGTCAACGTTCACCAACATATATCAACCCTACCTAGACCACGCTACACAACTACAATAATTCAAGGTTCAATATTATATGTTTTAAACCTTATTCTCTGGTGACAGGTGGTATATTTATTTAAACATTAACTAGAATATTCACGAACCTTCGACATAATTCGTTCACTTCCATGTGTTGTTAGGTTATTATGCCACAATCATAAATTCAAACCTGAAGATCTAAAATTGACATATATCTTGGTAGATCAACAATTCACAAAAGTTATGGTCACTGTGAAATTACAATGACTACCTTCGGCTATCATTTTCACATATTCATTCTTTCATTTCGAGATTTTATGAATAGATCTATACAAGCTTTGAAACTTGACTTAGGCTCCAACCATTAACAATTAACTTGGAGAGAGACTCTGACTTCAATCTTTCTATCTTCCCATGTTTTCAATTCCTAGCATTCACACCTAGAACATACTCTTTAGTAATCTAGAGTTTTATTTTCAAAGGTAAGTTTTCTTGTTTGGCATAGGTTTATAAGCTTGAAATTAGACCTTAATAATTTTTGTAGTTGTATTTTCACATCCCCTTCATTGTACAACCTTATAACTAACCTTGTGTTTTTTAATCTTCGGGAAATGATTTGGTTGGTTAATAGTTTAAATTTTTGGTTGCGGATTCATCCGAATCCTTCACCTTTTGGTACTCGCCATACATTAGAAGTATAAAATGGCTTGGTGGGTACAGTTCAATGATTTTTAGGTAACACTTAAAAACCCTAATTCTTTTCTCTCCCATATACCTACCTAGATTTTATTTTTAAGCTATAATCCTTTGTTGGAAGTTACATGTATAAAATTTTATGATTTTAAACCATCTCGTTTGATTTTCCTTCTACAATTCGCATGGTTACAGTTTCATTCAATTTTCTGGAGGAATTTCTTTTCATTTTGAGTCAAGATTCATACATAAATATCATTTATTTATTTAAACAAAGTCTTTCGGTAGAAATCACATGAGAGAATTTGTTGGTGACACGTTTTGAACCAACAAGTGTGGTTCATCGCCAGGACCAGATAAATTCACCACACTTGTTGGTTTGAAACGCGTCGCCAAAAAATTCTCTCATGTGATTTCTACCAAAAGACTTTGTTTAATTCATTATGGACCACAAAAGCTTGAATACAAAAATCATTTATTTAGTTTTTTCTTTCATTGGTTTACACTTTCATCCTAGAAGGTTATAAATATTAGGCTTCTATGGGTACATATTGTTATGCAACCAGCTCACAAAATAGAAGAAAAGATAGGTAAATGACTTCAAAATCAGCCTCTTCGAGGGGGAAACCTCCTTTACATTACAAAAATGAACAATTATTGGATGATTCAAATGAAAAAACCTCCTT
>APFE031058927.1:112769-122859 GCA_000404065.3 Pinus taeda
ATTTTAAAGAGAGTTTGTATAATAAAATTATAAATTTCCAAGTTAATATATATTTTATACTTAAATAAATATGAAAATGAATTAAAAAATGGTTTCCTAATAATATTTATATTTCATAATTTCAACTATTTTTTTCTTTAGTATTCCATCTTTTGTTGATTCGGCCCATGGTTTTTCCAGTGGGTAACAATATGTCTAAATGCTTTTATATCCATCCACCATCAGTGTATATGAGGAGAATGAATAGCTTTGCAATGACAAAGATAAGAGTAGGCTAGCCTCATTTTCATTCGGATAGAATGGCATTCCATAATGGGTTGTTTCTCTTAATTCCAGACCCATATCCAAATCTAGACCAACAACATACCCTTCCCTTGGCACAATTCCATGAGTTGCAGCGTTAAATACAAAGTACCTGTTAAAGCTCTCGGGGGTTTTGGAGCGTTTTCGACCAGCTCTCAAGGTCCGAGGAGCGTAAAAGATTGGGGTACGTGCTCTCCAATGCTTGAGAGCGGTACCAGTGTAACTATGATTTTAAATAATAATAAAATTATGATTTAACCAAAAATTGTTTCACCAAATTCTAACAAAAACAAAACACTTCTAAACATCAAATAATTATATAATGTCTTAAAAAACATTTATTTTAAACTGAAATTGTTTGATTAACTTATATGAATAGAGTTTTTAATATTCAAACACTTTAATATTTCTCTAGAATTGAGTGACAATGTTGTTTGAGCATATAATACTTCATTTTCACTATCATTACCACATGAATTGTAAAAATTAAAATAGAAATTTTGGTATTTAAATTTATAATATATTAATTTTTATTTAAGTATAGATTCTATAAAATTTAAATTTTATATTTTTTAAAATTACACATTTTTATGATATATTAATATAAAAATTTAAAATTTTTAGTTGTAATATTAAAATGCTAAATTATTAAGTTCATTATTATAATAATATTTTTATTATTAAATCACTTTCCTATCTATTAAATATAAAAAATATTCCAAATTAATGTGCCTCGTATAAAGATTAAATATAATATGAAGTACTATTTTTTATTCCTTAGTTTATAAGATATTAATATTTAATTTTCTTATGATCAAGAATATTGTAATATTTAATAATGATATTAATATTTTAATAAAAAATAAATTAATATAGTTAGAAATGATGAGGGTTTTTAATATTTATCATAAAATTGTTTTATTGGGATAGTTCAGTGGCCATGATCCTAGAAGAAGTCTTACTGAATGGGAGATTTTGGTTCTGTGGAATGAAGTCATCACAGAATTAGAAATCTTGGGTTGGAATCTGTACTATCCTCCGGTAGTTGGGCAAATAATAAACATGTAAATTAGAAAATGGAAGAGTTATCAAATTTAAAAAAAAAAAAAAATTAAAAATTAAAAATTACCATTAAACTATACCCTGGATAATTTTTATAACCAATTAGATACCCTACGGTGCTGTGAAAAAAAAATTATAAACTGTGCCCAAAAATAATTACAAACTATGAATAATAGACATGGAAACTAGAAAATCAAAAAGTTCTACCAAAATTACAAAAAAAATTTATCATTAAACCATACGCCCAATAATTTCTATCATAATTAGATACTCTACAATACTTTGCAAGAAGGATTACAAATACAATGTTATGTAAGAAGAGACACAGGTACAAATCCAGAACTGGCATAAAAGACAATTCAAAGGATAAATAAATAATGGTTCAGATTTTACAAAAACATGTTCCTCCCGTACAATAAAAGGCAGTGTATGCGTATTATAGACAAGAAGCTTCAAATTACAATAAGAATTATTTCGAGAGCGGACAACCGACACATGAGATTATTCCTTTGAAATTGAAATGGCTGCTCCTCGATAATAGAATCTACACCGATCTTTATTATTCATGTTCCTGCGCAACGAAGCCTTTTTCCAATACTCATCCAAGTGAATTGGGAGCTCTGACTGCGCTCCGAATTCCTCTTATGTTTTCTTGGTTTCAGATCTACTGCTGCTGTGGCCGACACTATTTTCTTTTCAGCAGGCTGGGAAGTAAATACCACCATAAAGAAGTACACAAAACGGCTAAAAGCCTGTTTGACAACACTACCAGGCATCCCATAATTATAATAACAACCCATAAATTTATACCCTTAACAGATCCTTCGCATTCACCTGTTGCCACCCCTAAAGACTTTGTACCGGTTCGGGTTAGGGTTCCCTTTCCTTTTGCCGACATATTAAGCTTCCCAGGCTGCGAATTAGGTTTAGGACTACTTGGCATCACAGCCATGTCTGGGCATGGAAACTGCGGAGACAAGGACACCGAGGAGCGGGAATCAGTGGATTCGATCCCCTGACGTTTGAAAGGGCTGTTAGGCATCGTGGCATGAGAACTCACCTTCCTGTCAAAACCAATAGATGTCAACTGCTGGCCGCCCTCAGAATCCACTTCCGCGGAGATTCTAGCAGACTTAGATGCTTGGTCGATTGGTGCGATCAAATCTGGCAGCTCGTTTTCCGGACGGAACTCTTGTGCTTTGCCTTGCTCGATCGCTGGAGCTTCGGTATCCTTTGCGTGGCCTCCAAGAGAGCCTTGTGGAACCTTTAGCTCAGCTCGGCTATTTTGATGCAAATCAGGCACCTGACAAACAAAAACGGCAGGCAGGGACAACACACTCATTCCTTCCAATTATATATATCCAACACACATCACCACTGAATAGGTTAAAAATCGAAGCCCAAGTGGTTACTTACCGTTGGGAACAACAAGGCTTTGCGGATTCGAACCCACAACCGCAGATTCGACTTTCTCCCGCCAACCTTTTCCTCTTTCTTGGAAATCTGCTTTGAAGCTAGTTCTTCAGAGTGAACTTCTGATTCGCCTGATTTCATAGAAATGTCAGCTGCATCGTGTGACTTCTCCTTAATATCTGCTGCATCGAAACCCGGTGGCTTCTTCTTCTTCTTGGATGGCTGCTGATCATTGTAAATTGATTTCCTGGCAGGTGACAGAACTACAGGAATCAATTCTCCGTCTCGAGAAATCGAAACAATGCTCACCGAACCCTCCGATTTAGGGGAAATCTCGACAGCGTATTTTGGCATGGATGCCTGGTTTTTTCCTTTCCGTTTTATCCGCCTTTTGAACCTAGGCCACAAGGATTCTGACTCAGACACGACGTTGCTGGCGTCGGTTCCCATGGTAGAGCCGAAGCAACTACAGCTGCTCTTGGCACCCGTGATGTCTCTCTGTAAGGCTTCTACAGCTTTCTTTCCCTTGCCAATATCCGCTAATACAGAAAAATTTGAAGCTTCTTTGGATAATACGAGGCCTTTTGCAGCGTGAAATCCTCAGCCATTGGAGCATAATTCATTGAACCTAAAGAATTATTTGTGCGGCCTCATCGTTAAGGAGCAAAAGTCAATGTGTGCGACGTGGTTGTTGCATCTTGCAACGAATTCCACCTTTACAGCGTTTCGATCCCGCGACCTTTAGTGCTAGACTAGACAGCAGGGTGGATTTGTGTTTCAACTGAGAAGCCATCCCTTTATCTATCCATATCAGAAACCTCCAGGGTCAAACCACCTTGTAAACCGCACTTCTCTCCCATTCGTCCATCCCTGGTTGAAACTAACTATGGTTGAAATTTCCAACCGAGCCAGCCCGTTTGGACACCACCATCATCCGTTGTCAGAATTTTGGAGAAAATTTTCAATTTACCCATGCTGCCGTGAGTAAAGCAAAATTTCCGATCAAATTCCATAGTGAATAAAATGACGATAATACAATTCAATGGATAATAAAATAATTAATTATAATAATTTTGAAGAAAAATGTTAATGCCCGTGAGTAAACTTTAACTCTATTTTATGGGTAAATCGCAAATTTCCCGTCAAATTCCATATACTGATAAATTAATAAATAAAGTATAATGGATAATAAAATAGTTAAGTTATAAAAATAAGTGAAAATTAAAAAGTATAATAGCCTGCTGTGGAAACATTGGTGGATGGTTGAATTGTGAATTATTTTATATCAATATTAAAACTTAAATATTCTATTTAAATAAATAAAAACATAATATAAATGATTTTTTAAGTTATCTTAATTAGTATAGGGATTTTCTATAATAGAGTAATTCATATTCGTTTAATTAGTATAAAGTTTTACAAAATATAATAAATATTAGAAAAATGTCCTTTTTATAATGTTTAATATTTAAAAATAATAATATTATTTATATTAAATAATTGAAAAATAATAATAACCAAAAAAAATTAATATGTAATTTTTTTTAGCTATTTAAATGAAGTTGACAAATAGCATGTGAAAAATATTAATTAATATTATTATAATATGTCTTAATGATTTATTTTAAAAATTATTAAATAAAATGGCGTCCATTATAAATGCAGTATGTTAATGGCTATATTAAATAACATAATTTTATATCATTTTTTTTCTTTTGTTTATTAGGTTATTTGAGTCTTAATATGATTGGCACACTTAACATGTGGCTTAGGTAGCCTGATCTAGAGGCATCTAAGTCCTCAAAATCACTTGGGGATCACCCAACATGGCTAGATTTTTGCCCATGAAGGTGGATTTTTACTCAGAGTGTTTCTAACCAGTGACCTTTACACCATGGAATGTCTTAACATAACGTCTCGTCACCAACCAGTGACCTTTACACCATGGAATGTCTTAACATAACCATGGAATGTCTTAACATAACGTCTTGTCACCCCTTGCCCCTTGCTTACACAGTTCTAAACTAGTGACATGTACACCATGGAGTGCCTTAACAGAAAGCCTTACCACCAACGTCTTGTCACCCCTTGCTTACACAATTCTAAACTAGTGACATTTACACCATGGAGTGCCTTAACAGAAAGCCCTGCCACCATCTACTCTATGCCCGATGGACTTAATTTTTATATCAATTTTATATAGAGAAAAATAAAGTAATTTAAATCAAAAAAATTGTTATATTTTCCCTTTTCATTATGATGGAGATGTGTAGTTATTTCATTCTTAATATGGAGTTGATATATAATATTTATAAAATATTAAAACATAGAGAGATGTTTTCTACTTCCAAATATGAAGGGGCATGCACTAATATTTTAATATGAAAAATGCCAAGAATCATAAATAAATATTTCAATGTCAACTATATATATATATAGAGAGAGAGAGATTATATTATATTATAGAAAACTAGTTAAAGTTAAATATGAGGGGGCATACATTAACATTTGAAGAATCATAAATAAATATTTCAATGTCAACTATGTATATATTATATAAAATTGTGAACAATAATAATAATAATAAACATATAAACAAACAAAAACTTATAGTTAAAAAATTTTATTAGTGTTTTGCTCAAAACCAACATAGATTCATCTTAATTTTAAATTTACCAAGAACCTAGATGAATCAAATATCGAGAAATACTAACATTTCCTCAAATTTTACACTCACAAAGAAATTTGCATCTTGAGAAATTTGATCCTTCTCAACACTTGGTAAATCCAAATTAAGATAAATATATATTAGTATAAATTTCAAATCTAATACTTTATATTAATAACAATAACTTTATTTTATTATTTTTTATTTTATTTTTATAATAAATTATTTTATCAATACACTCCATAACACTTTCTTCTAACCTATCAACACCTTCTTCTAACCTATCCACATCAATAATAACACTTAGTGTAATAGTGTATAAGTTTATTGTATTAGAAATTAATTTCATATTAAAAGAATTCTTTGAATATTTGAGTAAGGTGTTTTCAAAATCTATTCTTATGTAGAATTGCAAATAAAAGTAAAAGGTAACTAGATATAGCAATGGGAACATTCAAGGGAAACTTCAAATATAAAAGAATGTGATCTGTGATAGTATTTTAAATAGATTCAAACATTGTTTTTAAATATTTTCCTCTACTTGATTTGTGTGTTTAGATGCTGGTCCTAGTATAAGAACTTGTTAAGCTATATGTATTTTATAAATTCTAATAATATGGATGGGTTACAATAATCATACATTAATTTTTTTAAAGTTTATTATCTATTTTTATTTTTTATAGAGATTATATAATTAGTATTTTTTTAGAAAATATATCTAAAAACCAATTTAGATTTATCTTAACTCTGGATCTATTATGTGTTGAAAGAGATCTCTAACTTTTATAGTAAAAAGAGATTTGATCCATCTTCACTTTTCATTAGAGAAGAATACCATGAGTTAAGAATATCATGGGAAAAACCTCTTTGCTCTTCATTAGAGAAGAATACCATGATTTAAGAATATCATGGGAAAAACCAAGGCTCGAGAATTTTATATTTTATATTTATTTTATTTGTATTTTGTTTTATTTTATCCGAGTCAAAATATTAAACATTATTGGAGAATTTTATGTTTTTTATTTTATTTTTTTACCAAATCAAAATGTTAAACATTAAGTCGCCCCCAAATCAATCACCAATACAATCATATGCATCCACAAACTTTTTATGGAGGGGCACAGACACAAAAAATTGGGCTCTTGTAGCTTGGGAAAAGGTGTGCAGACCAAAAAATGTTGGAGGATTGGGTTTGAGGGATCGAGAAATTCTTGGAAAATCCCTTGGGGCCAAAACCCGGTGGCATTAGCAAGATAACCCACAAACACCATGGGGCCTCATCAGGAAGGCAAAATATGTGCCAAATCACTCAAATGACGATCTCATCAAGCTCACCGGTGACATCAAAGGTTCAACAATCTAGAATCAAGCTTGGGAAAATAAAGTTGTCATTCAAAAGCACAACTTCTGGGAGATTGGAAATGGAGAAAAATTTCTTTTCTGGGAAGATGGATGGCAGAAACTACCCAACCTAAATAGGGAACAGTTCACCCAACTTCGCAATGTAATGAAATAAAAAGGAAACATAGGGTGGCCCATTATTGGAAGCCCAACAAAAGAAGGGAAAAACGGTGAGAATGGTTGGAAGATAGAGAATGGGAACCGCTGCCCACTGGATTTGATTGGAGCACTTTTTCCAACACCATTCAAGAAAGACAAATTCAATTCAACAAAGGGGAAGATAAGATCAGATGGGGAAAAAAGTCTACAAGCCACTTCAACCTTAAGGAAGCTTATGGTTATATAGCAAACCATGATCAAATTTAGCCTTAGCAAAAAGGGAAAACTCTGTGGGGCAAAAAAATGTGGCCCAAAATCACCCTCTTTCTGTGGCTAACCATGCAAAGGAAGATCCTAACCTGGGACAATTTATGCAGAAGAGGATTCAACGGACCCTCAAGATGCCCTCTCTGTGAAAAGAGCGAAGAAACAACAAACCACCTCCTAAATGAATTTGAATATTCCAACAATATTTGGGAGTGGGTGGAGATGGCTTTTAGAGCTTTTGACAGGGATAAGGTTTCCATCCTCAATAGTCTTGAAAATTGGAGATCCTCCTTCTCCTCACACCCTATGGTTGACAGGGCCTAGAATATCATCTCGGGTATCATACGCTGAGTTGTTTGGAAAGAACGAAATGCTCGAATTTTTAGAGAAGAAAAAAAGCTAGAAGAGAAAATCCTCACATTCATTAAAAAGATAATTTAGGAATTTGTAGTCATCTCTAAACTTTCGATCTTCAGTGATCCTCCTCGCCCTACTGATCATAGGATCCTTAATCTCCTTGAGCTACGTTCCCCCCCTCAAAATATTCTAACTCAAGCAACAACAAACCAGGAAGTGCCCTGCCACTGGCACCCTCCTAACAAAGACATCCTCAAACTGAATTATGATGGAATTACCAAACAGAATCCGGGAGCTGTAGGTTTTGGGGGTGTCTTTAGAAACTCACTAGGGGAGATAATATTGCTATACGTAGGCAACCTAGGTACAACTACCAACAATGTTGAAGAAATCCAAGCTCCGGAGCATGGTTTGGACATTGCCAAAGCCCAGAGATTCTGGCCGCTCATAGTGGAAGGAGACTCAACTCTCGCCACCCATGCCTGTAGGAAGCTTCAACAAGGAATGACAGTCACCAAGGTAACAGAAAACTGGCGGATCAATAAAACCTTGCACTGCATAAGCAAACACGTTTGAGAGCTAAGTGGGCTCCACTTCCAGGCCGTAAGAAGGAAGGAAAACAACGTGGCTGACAGACTGGAAAATGAAGGAACACCTAGCAGCACGAGAATCTGCTCCCTTACATGGAGTGACCTGGACGAAAAGGAATGGTACAATTCCCGCATCACCCCATTATGATTTCCTGAGACTGCAACCATCCCAATTCTTCACATGAAGTTGGCATTAACCAGTTTGCAACGTTCCCTCAGAGTTTTCGCCATCTAGACTCTTCGACCAATACCGATACATGCTCCCTCTTGACAATGGTGTACCTCTTAATGGCAACATTCAATGGCTCTTTCATGTCACCCCACTCCACCTATGAATACCCCATCCAGCTTTCTCTTCCCTTCTATTATTTTCACCCTAACGTTATCACTCTCATCGCCTCTGTCCAGGATTCACCCCCTAATCCCCTTTCCTTCCAAAGCATGGCCTCTTGGCGTAGCTCTGACCATATTCCCCAGTGCAATCGCGACCAAAACAACTCCAGGTGGGACAACCCAAGAAGGAAGCCTAGCACCAAGGCAGAGGCTTCAACGAGACAAATTGCTCTTAATTACACAGTCTCAGTCAACCCTAGAACCCAAGATCGAATTCATAACCTGGAGCTCCAAACATGTAACATAAGACAGAGAGTGACCACAGAAGCAGTTGATGTTGAATTTGAATGGAATCATGGATCGGGCCTCACTTGGGCCAAGGAGAATTTGTACAACCGCACTATCGAACTTTCTTGGTAGCTCAAGACAATTTTGGGGCTAGCATTACAGGAACAGTCAGAAAACATGAAAGTTGTGGAGGAGACATTAGATAGTCTGAGTGATAAATTCATTGTCTATGTGGAATCAATCCACCACCATCACTTTGTAATGAGGGACTCCCCACATTATGCTCTGCTAAAGCGGCATATGGATACTATGCAGGCCAATAGATGGGGCTCTCTGAGCATCAAGAAAGAAACTATAGGAGCATCCACCAGTCACTCGGCAGTGACAGATGCTCGTGTCGACAGTAATCCAAAGAAACCCATTAGTCTTGAGGACAAGCCCTTCGAAGGAACTACTTAATGGTAAATTGTCTGATCCTTTTTCTAGGTTTCTAGAAGGTTCCTTTTATCTACGACACCCTCAACATCAATGCCACTCTCGACGTTTTAGTTTTTCCAATCATTCTCAGTTCTCACCCTTCGGATCAAGGGGATTTTTTTGGAAAATTTTACAGCTCTCCTTCTATCCTCCATCTATCTTCTTTATCTTCTCAGCTCAGAGAAAGAAGCTTTTTTGTATGTCATTGTAAAAGAAATTCCAGGAGATGTAAGAAAGGTCTTTTTTGTAATCATTATTAAAGGAAATACTAGCTATAGTGCTTCAGCATCCTGCTTGCGCCACCCTACTTTAATTGTAAATGCCCTATTTTGAATTAATTAAAAGTATCCTACTTACAAAAAAATATTGACATTACAACAACTCTATTATACTAGATTGGAAAAAAAAATATTCAACATTTATAACTATATACTAAGTTGGAGGAAAAAAAATCAACAATCATAACTACATATTTAAACTTACAAAAACATATTAATAAAGAAAAAAAAAACAATAACATTAAAGCGTCACTCCCTTTAGAAAGAAAAACTCAAAACCAAATTACACTACATAACTTAAACCTAACCCTTTAAGTTACATTTAAACAATTCCTTAAGGCTATTGGGTCTATTCCACATGTTTTCTATACAATGTGGGAAAGTTTTAATATAGGACAATACATAAATTAATTCTCGATAATGTTACACTTAAATAATTCCTTAAGGTTATTTTTTTTTGGCTTTGGCATACACTATACTATATTTTTTCTATACAAAGTGGGAAGTTCCAATAGGTTATTGGGCTTTTTTGCTTTTCCATATATTTTTTATAC
>APFE031058927.1:123740-138865 GCA_000404065.3 Pinus taeda
ATTCTTTTAGTTTTTATTATTATGATTTCAAAATATAAAGACAGACAAAGCTATTGACAATTTGAAATTATTTTTTTGATAATTTATATGATATGATATCGTTAGATCTAAGACTTTTGTGATCCATAATGTAGATAGATGTCTTTCCGATTAATCATATTATTAAGATTTGGTCCATGTTTCAAACCAACTAATATGATCCATTCTCAAAACAAGATATTCTTAAATCATTAATATATTTTTTATATTTCAAAACAAGTATTTTAACAAATTAAATTTATTTTTATCTTATTAAAAAAAAATTGTTTTCATAATTTACACGATATTTCATAACACAACCCTACTAACCCTCCTAGTAACACTACTCATAAATCACTTAAATACCATTTTAAATAATATTAAAAAAACCAAAACAATAACTAATATGCACCGTATATTTAATATCCCATTTAACCATATCTACAACTAAAACAAAATCATACAATCCTCACCTTCAACGCCGTACATAAGATCTCAACCAACTTAACAGGTCTTTGCAAAGCTTCCGTGTTTTACTTCTCTACTGCCACCTACTTGTGTATATTTCACGAGGGGGCAATTTTGTGAAGACTTTGTTTGAGCTACCGTGTCCATCATTTTTCTTTATTAGTTTTATTTTTCATGCGTGTTTTTTTTTTAATGTTTTTTTCATTTTGGCAGCGAAGGAAATTGATTCTGGATTTCCTATAAATTAGACTTAACAACTAGTAATTGCCTCAAAAGGTGCAAAGTAAGGTTGATAGATTTTTTAAATTAGAAAAATAGCATGAAAATTGGAAAAATGGTACAAAGAACGCATTTATAGATATGTATGTCATATATCATATGTATTCCGCCCATAACAGAACTGAAGGCCGCCCATAATAGAAATGAATGCCATGTCAAATTCCTCCCGTAATTGAAGGAAGAAATAATCACAAATATTCAAACTGAGAGTAAGAAATAACCACAAATTCTGAATTGCATGTTATAATGGGAGACCCTCAGATCAATGAAACACCAATTTCATTAAGACAACGATATGTCATCGTAGCATAAGTGAGGATCTTTATTATCTCCACGAGTAAGACACTTTATTGACAACCCACAGTAACACGGTTGGGCAACTTTTTCTAGATTCGGATTGAGAATATTCATCGACAACGATAATTTGGAGAAAATCGTCTGTATACACATTTCATATATAAATAAGTTTTAGTTTCATATATCCAACAATATTCCTTTATAGACAAATCACCCATGTTTAAGCAGTTGTAAAAGCTAAGTGTGGTCTACAGATATAAATTGAGAAGCTTGCTCAGTTGGGAACATTGGCAATTTTCTCTGGTAAGTTAAATTTCTCACGCCACAAAAGAGTTAGAAAATATTCAATAAACATGCAACATGTTATTATGAAGATATCTTACTGACAAATGAAAGTTACACACATGCATATCTCTTTAGAGTTTAAACGATCGTAGCAGTTGCTATAAGTGATGCAGATTTGCAAATCATAGAAAATAGATACATATCCTTACTCTTTGAAAGCAAAGCATGTCCTCGAACGTGAATTTATCTCGACCCTGTGGTGCCACAGACCTCTTTGAGAAAAGCCCACATTTCCCCATACTGCATTTGCTTTTGCATGGATCAGATGAACCCTTCAACCTAACATAGCAAAACACACAAACCATGGATCCAAGTCACCTAAACTGCTAAATTCAAATTGCAATGAGTCTCAACAGATACAGAATAAGGAAATGCTTGGAACATCAATGTCAAGCGTGATACTGAGGTAATTCAACAAAAAGATTTAATATTATGCATCACCTTGTTCATTGAATCTAACAAAATAATCTCTCCCTGCTATTGTTTAAAATGCTTCGACTACTTTGCAAAATAAATTCTTTTCAAAACATCAGAATATGATAATACCTGGGATCTTTCCAAAAGAGGGATTGCCCAGCCAACTCCGGCATCAATGTCATGGACAATGTCCTTGGTGTTCTGTTTCAATAAAATAAACAATCAGGGGCAATGAAATATTATTGTGCTTCCTCTTCATTGCAAAATAGTTGATTGTTTCACACACACATATAAACCGCTTCCCGTTTACATTTTTGACATAAGATGATTATGAAAAAAAGATACATATCATTTACAAAAATGGGGAATTTCTTATTCACAATATGTGATCTGATAAACTTATACTTAGTTCACTCATAGAAGGGAGGAATATGAATGCAATTAGTTGAGGTTCATTACAAAAATGGGGAATTTCTTATTCACAATATGTGATCTGATAAACTTATACTTAGTTCACTCATAGAAGGGAGGAATATGAATGCAATTAGTTGAGGTTCACTACTGCCAAACTGTCCATCTTCTTCAAGTCCAACGCCAGTTGTGCCTTTAGTCCATTTCATTCCTATTTTGTGTTTGCTCTGGAAATGAAAACCCCTGATAGGTTGCTTGACCCTTGTGATCACACGAAGTTTCTTAAGTGAAGTTTATATGGCAACATTTCTTTTATATTCCTCTTTCTTACCAAGATAATAACTTGTTTAAGAAGCGAAAGAGAAAAAGGCACGAAGCACTGTTAGGCACAAATCATGTTAAGCTTAGGGTTATTGTCATGGTTTTATAGAAGATTTAGACTGCATAACTAATGTGAATATAATCTGAATATGGATTGTGCAATCAATCAATATAAATGGCTACAACTCCCTGACTATGAAAACCTTAGATACCAGTTTGCCTGCTCTGCTCTAATTCATTCATTTTATAAAACACGATAAATATGTTATTTACAAGGGAAACAATCTAGTCCATGTTGTTCAGGTGAGCAAAATATCGATGTATTTTTTGTCATTCGGTAATATAAAACTTAGTTTTTGCAAATGATCAAAACAATCAAAAACCAATTCCAAAACTGCATACATCTTTAAATGGCAATGATGGCTTAGGACCACTACATGCATTGTAAAAAGTCAACAAGGATCAAACTAATAATTGTTTGCCTATGTTTGGTTAACATATATAGGTTCACAAAATTGGTGCCACAAGATGGTTTAGGAAAGAAACTTTATAAAGGTGCATTGCATGAATAAAACTGATTGCAAAGCTTTATACATCGTTCAATGGTTGTGATGGCTAGGGACCATTGCATGAATAGTGAGAATCAACAAGAATCAAACTAAGAAATTGTAGCTCATTGGTTAGAATACAAAAACACAAAATTGACACCACAAGGTGGTTCAGAAAATAACCTCCTCAAGGATCATTACTCATGCATTACATGAATGTAAGTTGCAAGCAATAGAATTTTCACAAACCAAACCTTTAACAGGTGAAACCAAACAATGACTCCACAAATTTCAGCAGACATATTTCTAATTACTATTGGAAGCATTATTAAGAAAAAAATTGCACATCTCTCTCATAGCTTGAAGAAAAGTAGCCAGACTCGACTCTGCAAATGGTTTGGCAAGGTCAGAATTGAGGATGCAAAATTATAGAAACTAAAACAAATACAAAAAAATTCACCCAAAGAAAAAAACTGATCTTTTGCCAAGACAAACTCTATAGCTTGAAGAAAAGTAGCTAGACTCGACTCTGCAAATGGTTTGGCAAGGTCAAAATCGAGGATGCAAAATTATAGAAACTAAAACAAATACAAAAAAATTCACCCAAAGATAAAATACTGATCTTTTGCCAAGACAAACTCTATCGGTCAAAGGCATCATAACAAGATTCGAATCCAAACACGGCCCAATATGAACAAAATATGTAACAAAAAAAATCTTATACAATCTCAAATACGGAAGTATAGATACGAAAAATATACATTTTGTTCCAAATTTTGGAGGAATTTCAAACTCAGGAACAGAGTAAATAAGAAAAATAATTCGTTTCTTGAAAATTTCACTATTTAGTTTATATTTATAAATATTTTTAAGGTTTTTTTGCTTAATATTTTCAGGGTTTTCAGGTTTTTGTGGGGTTTATAGGTCAATCTGGGTATCAAAGACATGAAGGATATTACCAAGGGAAATAAAAAACTGCATTGATCATACCATGTTCATACTGTATAAAATTCACCAAATTTTGTAAGATTGCCGAATTTTCATTCAACAAACGACAATACAATTAAATCCTGCTACTTTGGTCGAAGACTATGTCCATCAAATTGTGATCTAGTGATTAACAACACTAAAGACCTAGGGTCAAACTTCGGTGGCCATAGCGCCCTAAGCTTGGCCCATGAACCAAATTCGGCTTCACTGATAAAACGAGCTGACTTAACCTGGTGACGAGTCAACAGCACCAACAGGGGTCTCATTTATTGAATTAGATTATTCTAATTAAAGAACAAGTAAGCATTACAAAAAAAATATATTGATAATGAACGAACAACTAAGCATTAAACAAAGGAAAGGAAACCAGACTCACATGATTCTGCAACTGGCCATCAAACCCTACAAGCTCCCCCACAAATTCATCTCTATAGGAGCTGCCGCGATCCTTGCTTTGGAGCCAATTTGTAAATATCGGAAATATTTTACTCCCAACCTCCCTAAATTCCATAGTGGTTTTTAGGGTATTCTCGCCATAATGCTTGTCTAAATATTCTGCAATTTTACCAGAGTGTAATTCAAGCAAGCAATTCAAACTCCATCCATCGATAAGTAGTAAGTTATTCCGAGTACATTTCGAGAGCAAGGAGGGACTACTCGCCTGACCATGTTTCCCATTTGCCTGACCATGTTTCCCATCTCTAAGAATGAGCATCAGTTCAGAAGGATTTTTCACCATAAATCTATACAAAATAGATTAACATATCTTATGATAGTGAAGTAGATATCAGCATAGCGTTTACCTGTAATAACGTAGACTATCAGAATAAAATTTACCTATAACAATGAAGACGAGGGTTCTCTGCCCATAACAACCCTTCACCCATAACATAAATGAATTGTAAATATCGGAAATATTTTACTCCCAACCTCCCTAAATTCCATAGTGGTTTTTAGGGTATTCTCGCCATAATGCTTGTCTAAATATTCTGCAATTTTACCAGAGTGTAATTCAAGCAAGCAATTGGAACTCCATCCATCGATAAGTAGTAATTTATTCCGAGTACATTTCGAGAGCAAGGAGGGACTACTCGCCTGACCATGTTTCCCATTCGCCTAACCATGTTTCCCATCTCTAAGAACGAGCATCAGTCTAGAAGGATTTTTCACCATAAATCTATACAAAATAGATTAACATGTCTTCTGATAGTGAAGTATATATCAGCATAGCGTTTACCTGTAATAACGTAGACTATCAGAATAACCTTTACCTGTAACAATGAAGATGAGGGTTCTCCGCCCATAACAACCCTTCGCCCATAACAGAAATGAAGGCCATGTTCCGCGCGTAACTGAAGGATGAAGGCCATGACGAGTAAGGCTTCATGAATATCCATGAATACACGACGCCGCTCCCTTGCAGAACTGTGCGGTTATGCCCGCTCTATTCCGACACCATGTGTGAGCACGCGATTGCAGAAGTCCTGGTTGTGCCGCTCTATTCCGACGCCATGTGTCAACATGGGAAACAAAAGGACGACAAAAGTCCCTTTCAAAGAAAGGCCTATCGGCCTAATTACCGATTCACTTTGTATTATGGCAATTATGACCATTACCCATTCACTTTTTAACATGATCTTTAAAGCTAATTATGTTCCAGACATTGTCCCTGATCATTTTCCACGTGGGCCATCTAGTCCCTCCAACTATTTTCAATTGATGAAGACACTACATATTTAGCGCATAGTGGATTTTAAAACTCAAAAAGTATTTTTGACTAGGCTATAATGTTGAACGATCCTTCTATATTAATATTAACAACATCTTGCTGCCCGCATAATTCTAATTTGACTTTGCTCTCCTTTGATTGAGATTTAGTGAAGGGATGAAAATGTTTCTCGAAGGGAATCACCCTTTGGTGAAATTTAGTGAAGGGATGAAAATGTTTATCGAAGGGAATCACCTTTTGGTGTTGGCTTCAGGGAATCCATCATCTCACTACATAAGTTAATGTGTTAAGTTCTTAAAAGATAAGGGTGATTGTGTTGAGATTTTAGTAGGCATTTAAGGATAAATCCTTGTAATGAATTTATGAATATTTTGTTTTTTAAAAGCTATATTGTAATATAATTTAATTATAATTATTAATTAATAAATATAAACTAGGTATTTATTATTGTCTTGGAATTATAATAGAGTTTGTGATATCATTAACTAAAATATCATTAGTATAATTATAGTAATAAATGTGGTTGATATACGTTATAGGTGTCAACTTAATATTAATTATCAATATGTTAATTATGTATTAAGTAAGTATTGCTTTAACTTTACATAATTTGACTTTTCTGAAAACAACTCCAAAACATTAAAAAAAACTAGATAAGAGTATAGTAATTGTTATTCTACCCAATAAAAAAAATAAAATATACATATATTATGTAATCAAATTCCCACTAAATATCAATCAGCATGGAGTTATCACAAAGAAACAAAAAAAAATATAGATGTTGCATGGTTTAAGGCATCAATTTGTCTAAGTCCTAGGTCATGAAGATTCAGTAATGCTAGTAAATTAATTGTTCATATTGCAAAAGCTAACCTGGGCACCAATTCTAGTGAAGGGATTGCCTCCTGCACATCATCACAATACTCTATAATGCACTGCCAAAATTTTGTTCAACCATATCTTGTGATGGGGCTAGCCCACGTGATCCCAACGCTCCACCTGTTAACGTGTATTCACTGTGGCAAAGGTTATGATGTGTTTATTTATTGTTAAATTATATGTGCAATCTGCGGAATCGGTACTTTGGATTTGTTTTAATGAAGGGAGGTACTTCCGTCCCGCCTCCGTTCGACAGCTATGCCTCTCGAAAACCTCGCTAGGGTTGAGGGTTTTTACGTTGGTTCTCGACCCTTCGCGCTCATTTCACTTTTGTCTGTCCCGGGTATTGTGATACTTCTCCGCTCTGCAATTGAGTGACCTCTGTGGTTGTCTGTGGGTTTTCTGAATGGCTTGGCTCACTGGTTCGATACCCTGTTACGATTTCAACAAAGCTGTTGGTTTATGTTCGGCCCTTCTTGTTTCAATGGCGTCTGCTCAGTTTGATGGTAAGTTTCGAAAATACTTTTATGCAGCTAGGGTTTCTGTGATTGTTCTCGGCTCGTCCTCAGCTATTTTTCTCGAAACTCTTGTTGGTCTTTGTATTCGAGCGATTTTTATGGGTGCCTTTGTTGGTTGGGGTTTGTCTCCTCGCTGTCTGCTAATGTATGGGTTTGCCTCCTTACTGTCTGCTACTGTATTCCACTTGGTATATTCGCGCTCTTCTGCAACGATTTTCTTGGTGGCTTTGCTCCTGGTGGTCTGGTGACAACGCTTTCAGTTGACGACTTCGCAAACCATACTGGTAAGTCTGTGCTCTATGCCAGAATGATTTATTTGCTTCTCCTTCTGTTATTTACGTTTCGGCTCCTTCGTGGGCAGGTATTCCTTCTGGTTCGATTTGAGGTGTTGGTGTCGTGTACAGGTAAACCCTACTTCGTATTCGTTTCTATGTTAAGGTTCCTTTTTAATATTGGTTTCTTCTATATGTGTGCCGACCCATCTAACATTTCTGTTTGCTACCTTGCAGGGAGGACTGTGCACAGTGGCCCACCTCAAGTCCTCGACAATCTGCAAGTCTCGGGTAGTTCTTTCTTTTACTGTTTGCTAGTTGTTTGTTTTGGGCTTCTCAGGCCCTTGAGGTCGGTTCTGTGTGCAGTCCTAGGTTGTTAGGGTTAAGTCTGTCTTTCGTGATCTTCGGTCGTTGTTTCGATGCCGAACCTTGGCTGTAAACTTTTATTTCTTCCACTGTAAATATTCTTGGCTATGCCTGTAGTTTGAGACGCTCGGTCGTTTTGGACAGTATATGATGGAATTTGTACAGGGCCTTTTCTATATGCAAAATATAGTTTTCTAGCAATGTATCGTGATTATGTGGAATGTTAATTGCATGAATGATAATGAATGTGCATTTTATCGCATACCTGGGGTTCGGGCGTGTATAACTGTTGTGGAAATTTCGCCATTATATGATTGTTTCCTTTTCGCAATGCCTGTAGCGTGCTCTGCTTGACAACCTAGCTTTAAAAAGAATTGTATCTGCACTATCACACAATTGAACACAGTATATTTTTATGTGAATGCTCAAAATATCTTATCCTTTATTATCTCTGCTTCTTGTTTACTTTCACGAAGTCGGAACCCTCTCAATGGGTCATTCCGCTCTTTTTATAGTTCTGTTTACAAAGGTATTTCTTATTACATAACTGTTGTTGGTTATTTGTTTCTACAGTTGGCTGTTAACTGACACATTCGGTTTCTATTTTGCAAGAATAAAACTATTCCTAATTAAAAGTAAGCTATCACATTATTGTTTTTCTCTGCTTCTGGTAATTAAAGAAAACATTACATAAGTAAATAAAAACAACAGTAAAAGAAAAAAAATAACCAAGGCAGTGTTACTGCCCATCCATCAAACCATGTTCCCAGTCCTCTTTGGAAACTTTGTCTGCCTTCTCTCTGTTTTTACCCTGTTGACCAGATGCTCCTGCATCAGGCTTCCGGGGTAAAAGAGAACTCATGGCTCCGTTCCATGAGCTCCTCCACCGAGTAACCAGCCTTCTGAAACTGCGCCGCGTTGAGCCACGAGCTGTCCTCCATTGGACAACCTTTCCACTTGACGAGGTAACATAGATATTCTTTTCTGCGCATCCTTTTGGCTACTAGGGTGCTGAGGATCCCTTCAATTTCATGGGTCCGGGCTGAAGGTAACTGTTTCTTCCAAGGACTGTTCTCTAACTGGGTGTCCCGTTCTGGCTGTACCGTACTACCATCTTCCGCTTGGGCATGATATGGGAACAGGTCTGCCATGTTGAATATAGGCGAAATGCCTATGTCTGGTGGCAGCTGAATTTCATACACATTTGCTGAAAACTTTCGCAGAATCTTGCATGGACCGATTTTCTTGTATTTTAACTTGTTGTAGGTGCCCTTAGGAAACCGTTCCCGGCGCAGGTGTGCAAGTACTTCGTCTCCAACATCAAACTGTACCTCTCGTCGCTTTGTGTCTTCGTGTTGTTTGTATTTCTGCGTGCTATCCTGTAATCTTAACTTAACCTTTTCATGAAGTTCACTCATGGCTTCAACAAAATCCTCCCCATCTGCACTTCTTCGTTCTAGCTATCCCAAATCTCGTAGTTCGTGTACCCCTCGAGGATGCATTCCATACAAAATCTGAAATGGGCTAAATCCGATGCTTCGATTGGGCGAATCGTTATATGCGAATTCTGCCTGGGCAAGAGCTCGATCCCATAATCGTGAATTTTCCCCTGTCAAACTTCGTAATAAATTGCCCAAACTCCTGTTCACCACCTCTATCTGTCCATCAGTCTGTAGGTGATACGCAGAGCTGAAGTTTAATTGCGTGCCCAACTTTTTCCACAGGGTGCGCCAAAAATGTCCTGTGAATTTCACATCCCTATCTGAAACAATAGTCCTAGGTAAGCCATGTAATCTAACAACTTCCGTGAAAAACAGGTGTGCCACATTCGTGGCATCACTAGTTTTCCGGCAAGGAATAAAATGAGCCATTTTTGAGAACCTGTCTACCACCACCATCACTGAATCATATCCCCGCTGCGTTCTAGGTAATCCTAGGACAAAATCAATGCTGACTGAATCCCACGGTCTACTTGGAACTGGTAGGGGTGTGTATAATCCAGTATTCTGGCTGTGTCCTTTCGCCAGTTGGTAGACTTTGCATCTGGTTACATATCTCTGTACATCCCGGTTCATCTTTGGCCAATAATAAAAATGTCCTAGCTGTTCCAACGTTTTATCGACGCTAAAATGTCCTGCTAATCCGCCACTGTGTTTCTCTTTTACTAAATTTTCCCTCATCGAACAATCCAGAATACATAGCTGTCCACCTCGAAACAATAATCCTTCCTGTAAATTAAAATCTAGCCATGGACTTGTATTCCTTAAGACAGGATTTTGGCATGCTTCAAAAGCTTCCTTGAAATCCACGTCCATCTGGTACAAATCCTTCAAATACTCAAATCCCATCACCTGTATGCCACTTTCCTGTAAGAGCAAGGTTCTTCTGCTTAAAGCATCCGCCACTTTGTTGGCTTGCCCACTTATGTGTTTTAGCACAAAAGTGAAGCTCTGTAAGTACTCGACCCACTTGGCATGCTTATGGTTCAATTTGTGCTGCTGCGTTACATATTGTAATGCTGAATTATCAGAGAACAAGACGAACTCGTTGCCTAGTAGGTAGTGTCTCCAATGTTTTAAAGCTTGGACTACTGCATAGAACTCTTTATAATATGACGAATACTTCTGCCGACCCTCATTTAGTTTTTCACTAAAAAACGCCACTGGTCTATCCTCCTGACTGAGCACAGCGCCAATAGCTGTCCCGCTTGCATCGCAATGAACCTGAAAAGGTTTACTAAAATCGGGCAGTCTCAAGATCGGCCTATTCGTTATTTTCCACTTCAGAAGTTGGAAACTGTCTTCAGATGCCTTGGTCCATCAAAAAGGTTAGCTGGCCTTTTTGATGGTCTCTAGCATTGGTGCGCAGATCTCACTGAAATTCTTAATAAATTTTCGATAAAAACTTGCTAAACCGTGAAAGCTACGTACCTCAAACAAACTCTTAGGTGACGACCAACTTATGATTGCTGAAATCTTTTCTGGGTCCATCTTTAACTCATTTTCCGCAACTACAAATCCCAAATATATCAGCTCCTTCTGCAAGAAAGTGCACTTCTTCAAATTTATCAGCAGCTTGTTCTGCTGCAGCTTTTCGAATACCCTTTGAATATGCTGAAGGTGTTCTCTTTTCGTCCTGTTGAAAATTAAAATATCGTCCAGATAGACTATCACAAAATTTCCAATAAATTCCTTTAACATTTCATTCATCAGTTTCATAAAAGTACTCGGAGCGTTACTCAACCCAAATGGCATGACCAGCCATTCGTACAGTCCTTCGTTGGTCTTGAAGGTTGTTTTCCATTCGTCTCCCTCTCTAATCCTGATCTGATGGTACCCACTCTTCAGATCTATTTTCGTAAAATAAGCTACCCCACTAAGACAGTCCATCATGTCGTCCATTCTAGGCAAAGAAAACCTGTATCGAATCGTGATTTTGTTTATAGCCCGCGAATCGGTACACATTCGCCATTCTCCACCTTTCTTGGGTGCTAGTACTGTTGGTACTGCACAGGGGCTCAGGCTTTTTCTGATTAGTCCCTTATCCAACAACTCCTGTACTTGTTTGCGCACTTCTTCATTGTCCTTCGGACTCATTCTGTACACTGCCTTATTTGGCAAGCTTGATCCTGGTATAAAATATTGTGATGGCTGATACTTCTCTTAGGAGGCAATTTATCAGGTAACTCATCAGCCGCAATCTCTTGGAATTCTTCCAATAGCTCCTGTATTTCCTTAGGCAATTCTGATTTTTCCAAGTTCAGTAACACTGGTTTCATCCTCCTCACAACTGCAAAATTAACTTCATTTTCCTCTACCTGTTTCACAAACTGTTTTCCTCCAATTAACAGTGCCTTTGTTCCGCTTGATTCTGCTGTTTCTTCTTCTTTCATGGGTACAAGTTTGTGTTTAACCCCATCCTTCGTAAATTTATAGCAATTGGTCTTTCCATCGTGTGTCACCTTCCGATCATACTGCCATGGTCTTCCAAGCAGTATATGGCACACGTCCATTGGCATAATATCACAGACCACCGTGTCATGATACTTGCCAATGTGAAACTCTACCTCACATTGTTCATCAACTAACAGCTGGTGGCCTTTCTGTAGCCACGACACCTTGTAAGGTGTGGGGTGCTTCAGCCTTTTCAACCCCAGTTTTTCCACCATCTCAGTGGCAACAAAGTTATCCGTACTCCAGCTGTCTATTATCACTTTACAGCATTTTCCATGCGATTTACAGACTGTCCGGAATAGTGCTTTCCGTTGTGTTGGTTCAGCCACCTCCTTGGTTGGTTTTAGCAGCACTTTATTTAAAATCAACGCTTCTCCCGTTTCCACCATGTTTTCCACCTCCCGTGGTTGTGCTTCAGCTTCTTCAGGCTGTATCATTAATGTTCCTCTCTGACCTGTCTGTTCAAGTTCTGGACATTCAAAGGATCGATGCCCCCATTTATGGCACCTGTAGCACTGGAAACTAGTCCCTCTTCCGCGGCCATTCCCTCGTCCTCGCTGATATGACCGGCCTCCTCTAGTGCTTTCTCCTTTCTCTGCTGTCCCTGAAGTTTTAGAACTATTTCCTTCTTCGCTGTTCGCAGCAGTCCTTCCTCTACCGTAGGACTGTCCCCGTCCTCTGCCATTCCCTCTCCCTCTCCTGTTATTCTATTTCCGATTGATTTTCTCTTCAGCCTTCACAGCACTCTGAAAGGCTTCTTCAATACTTCCGGGAGAAAGAATACTGATTTCATCCAGAATTTCCATCCTCAAGCCATTTACATACCTCGTTGTCTTTTCTGGAGTTTCATCCGTATAACCAGCACGTAGATTTACTCGGTAAAACTCTTTTGTATACTCTTTGACAGTCATACCCTTCTGTCTCAAATTCTGTACTCAACGACATAGTTCAACCTGGTAATCTTTCGACAGAAATCTTCCTTTCAATTTTGCCACCATTCTCGACCATTTTCGTATGGGCAATTTGTTCAACCTTTTTCTATCCGCTTGGACATTGTCCCACCACAAGAGGGCATGTCCCTTTAACTTAGTAGCAGCGAACTTGACTCTTTTATCCTCCTTGACTTCCTCATTTTTGAAATATTTATCTAATTCGCTTATCCAGTCCAATAGGACATCTGCAGACAGACTGCCATAGTAATTAGAAATATCTGTTTTGGGTTTGCTGCTGGCCAATAAAATTGAATGCAGCAGTCTCAATTCTGGAGCTTCTTCCTCATTGTCATCTCCCAGTTCTGGGTCTCTTCGCCTACCTGCTTCCACTGCTTCCAAACGAGCTGTAAGAACTCTAACCTACTCTCTCAATCCTTCATCTGCTCCTCGGCATCCACCTCTCCCACGTCCTCGTCTTGGTGCTTGCACCTCTGCCATCTTCCTCTATATATGTATTAAAAAAAAAACGGCTCTAATACCACTTGATGGGGCCAGCCCACGTGATCCCAACGCTCCTCTGGTTGACGTGTATTACACCGTGGCAAGGGTTATGATGTGTTTATTTATTTCTTGATTATATCTGCAATCTGCGGAATTGGTACTTTGGATTTGTGTTTAATGAAGGGTATTACCTCCGTCTCGCCTCCGTTCGACAGTTGTGCATCTCGAAAACCTCACTAGGGTTGAGGGTTTTTAGTTTGGTTGTCGACCCTTCGCGCTCATTTCACTTTGTCTATCCGGGTATTGTGTTACTTCATCACTCTGCAATTGCGTGACCTTCGTTGCTGTTTGTGGGTTTTCTAAATGGCCTGGCTCACTGGTTCGATACCCTGTTACGATTTCAACAATGTTGTTGGTTTATGTTTGGCCCTTCTGGTTTCAATGGCGTCTGCTCGGTTTGATGGTAAGTTTCGAAAATTCTTTTATGAAGCTAGGGTCTCTGTGATTTTTCTCGGCTCGTCCTCAGCTATTTTTCCTCGAAACTATTGTTGTTCTTTGTATTCGAGCGATTTTATGGGTGCCTTTGTTGGTTGGGGTTTGTCTCCTCGCTGTCTGCTAATGCATGGGTTTTCCTTCTTACTGTCTGCTACTGTATTTCGCTTGGTATATGCGCGCTCTTCTGCAATGATTTTCTTGGTGGCTCTACTCCTGGTGGTCTGGTGACAACACTTTCAGCTGACGGCTTCGCAAACCATACTGGTAAGCCTATGCTCTATGCCAGAATGATTTATTCGCTTCTCCTTCTGTTATTTACGTTTCGGCTCCTTCGTGGGCAGGTATTCCTTCTGGTTCGATTTGGAGGTGTTGACGCCGTGTACAGGTAAACCCGACTTCGTATTCGTTTCTGTGTTCAGGTTCCTTTTTAATATTGGTTGCTTCTATATGTATGCCGACCCATCTAACATTTCTGTTCGCTACCTTGTAGGGAGGACTGTGCACGATGGCCTTCCTCAAGTCCTGGACAGTCTGCAAGTCTCGGGTAGTTCTTTCTCCTACTGTTTGGTATTAGTTTGTCTTGGTTTTCTCAAACCCTTGAGGTCGGTTCTGTGTGCAGTCCTAGGTTGTTAGGGTTGAGTCTGTCTTTCATGGTCTTCGGTCGTTGTTTCGATGCCGAACCTTGGTTGTAAACTCTTATTTCTTCCACTGTAAATATTCTTGGCTATGCCTGTAGTTTGAGTCGCTCGGTCGTCTTGGACAGTATATGATGGAATTTGTACAGGGATTTTTCTATATGCAAAATATATTTTTCTGGCAACGTATCGTGATTATGTGGAATGTTAATTTCATGAATGATAATGACTATGTATGATGTAGCATACCTGGGTTCGGGCATGTATATTTGTTGTGGAAATTTCGCCAGTATATGATTGTTTCTTTTTCGCAACGCCTGTAGCGTGCTCTGCTTGACAACCTAGCTTTAAAAAGAATTGTATCTGCACTATCACACAGTTTAACACAGTATATTTATATGTGAATGCTCAGAATATCTTATCCTTTATTATCTCTGCTTCTTGTTTTCTTTCACGAAGTCGGAACCCTCTCAATGGGTCATTCCGCTCTTTTTATAGTTCTGTTTACATAGGTAGTTCTTATTACATAATTGTTGTTGGTTATTCATTTCTACAGTTGGTTGTTAACTGACACGTTCGGTTTCTATTTGGCAAGAATAAAACTATTCCTAATTTGTTACTGTTCCTAATTAAAAGTAAACTATCACATTATTGTTTTTCTCTGCTTCTCGTAATTAAAGAAAACATTACATAGGTAAATAAAAACAACAGTAAAAGAAAAAAATAACCAAGGCAGTGTTACTTCCCATCC